>CM033471.1:202745599-202979201 GCA_019447015.1 Hymenochirus boettgeri | reverse complement strand
CTGGAAAGTCCCAATTAGCATATCACAGCCAGGTGTTAGAAATCTCCAGAATGCAAGGCGTGTTATAGGAACGCCCAGTGGCATGATTGCATTGTGGCTAACAAGCGTGATTGCATTGGGGCTAAGAGGTGTTGTAGGAACGTCCTCGGATCAGGACTCAGCCATGTACCTGCATCTTAAGGAAAAAGGACATACCTTTGAAGATTGTAATGTCAACAGCTTGGCAAAGGAACATGACTGGTTCAAGGAGGTCATTTATGTGAAAATAAAGAAACCAAGCCTGAATAGAGGTGGGGGGGTTCAACACTAACTGTCTGCCATGTACAATGCTGTTTTGACACCTTACCCTGGGCAGTTCCTATAACACCTCTTAGCCACAATGCAAATAAAATTATACATACATACATACATACATGCCTTGCATTCAGAAGGTCCCTAAGGCTGGGTACACACCAGCAGATATTTTCGGCCGAACGACCGTTTCATGGCACTTTCGGTAGATCAGGCAAAAATATCTGCTGGTGTGTGGCGGCCAGTCGCAACCGTCCTTGATCGTTCGTTTGGGAACTCGTGATCGATCGTTCGCAAATTCGGCCGCAACCGATGGACATTTGTCCCGGCCGAGCACTTGCTCGTAGCGTGCACTCAGTCGAGTCAAATAGTCCCTCCTTGTGTACCCAGCCTAACACCTGGCTGCCAGATATACCATGACATGGATGAATGAGAACCTTCACAAGCATATTGCAAATCCTTTTTTGATTTCTAATTTCCGTATAACTTAAGGGGATAGTAGGGGTATATTATTCCTTATAAAGCACAGGCACAACATCCTTACTGCAACCCCTTGCCATCTTCCTCCAAGCACAGGCACCATACCTTCACTGCAACCCCTTGCCATCTCTGCCCAAGCACAGGCACCATACCCCCTCCCTTGCCATCTCCCCCCAAGCACAGGCACCATACCCTTACTGCCCCTCCTAGACATCAACCCACTCACCCCAAGCACAGGCACTATACCTCCCCAGCACACAAAACCAGCCATTTCCAAGTTTACAGGCAGTTTCTGAAAAGACAGCAGAGCCGAGCGGAGTAGCAAAACTGCTGTCAAAATTCTCAGGTCACGGGGGCGTGCATCTGTAATGAAGTACTTTGCATGCTGTTTTTTTTATCCTTGCCCAGCCCCCTTAAGTTGCCGGGTTTGTGAGTGCAAGGATTTCTGTAAACCAGGAAGAAGTGGGAGCTGAACTGTGCTCTGTGAATTTTAAAGATTTATTGCTCAGTGCAGAAGTGAAAAAGGAATGTAAGAGGCTTTTTAATTCGTTTTTTTATGATAACCCTTTCTTTCAACTATTAACTGGAATGGGCTTTACTACTCCTTTAAGGTTAGTGGTTAGATTCAGGTTTAGGGTTAAGGTAAGGATTAGGGTTAGGGGTTAGGTTATGTTAAGGGCTAGGATTAAGTAAGGGTAATTGTAAAGTTAGAGGCCAGGGTTAGATTAGGGTTAAGGGTTAGATTCCGGTTATGGTTGGGGTTAAGGTTAGGTTAGAGTTAGGGGTTATTGGTCTCTAATCTTTTCACTATACTGTCAGGTAGTTTGCTTGGGGCTTAACTATCAGGGAAGCAGGAGAAGCCATCACAGCAGGCCCCAGGAGTCAAGGACAGATATATGACAGATATAACCTCCACCCATTAAACCACTGGATGAAGCACGGATAGGGGCCCCACCTAGCTTTTGCAGGTGGCCCCAGTAATTCTTAGCTAGGCGACTTGTAGTTGCAATAAATATGAAATATAAAATGGAGAATGGGAGATTATAACAAGAATATCATCTTTATTGACTGGTATGTGACATTTTTTGAGTTAGGACGCCACAAGTATGGATATTTAAAGGTAACACGTTGAGTGACATCATAACACAATATAGGTCTACCACCAATTATTGATGCCTTTCTTGTAACATTTTCCCCCAAATTTGTCATTTTGTTAAGCACAAGTTGTCTCAGTAATATAATTATTATTATCAGCCACATTAAAAAATAAGTACAGTCAAAAAAAACAAACAAATAAAGTTTAAATAGAAGATGTAACCCTAACTAACCCTTTTCTGTTTTTTTTAGGTCTCTCCAGAGCCTACCTGTGGCCTTGTAAAGTGCTGGCCATCTTCGATACTGTGTTCTATCAGGTAAGCTCTGCCCCCGAGACCTGTTGGACCTCGTTCCTGGCTGAGTCAAAGGATCTAGTGCCAGTTCCCTCTGTGCGTGCGCGCCACCCACGCACACACATGAGTGACGTCACAACTCCGTGAGTGCGACTCCGTGAGTCACGAATCTGTGTGTATGCAGTTTCCAATCGAATCCGAGGGTGTCAAAGTCCCGGCGAAACTTTCGGAACTCCCGGAATTTACGAAACCCGAATTTTCAGAGTTTTCGATTTTTATCGAAAATTCGATAATTACTAAAATCAAAAGTAGATGATTATCGAAAATAAAAATAAGTAGAAAAAGTTTGTAATATCTGTAACCCTCGAATTTGCAATATCGGTAACCCTCGAAAGTAGCGTTCGATTTCTCTAACCCTCGAATGTACAAGCTGATTTCGGTAACCCTCGAATTTGTAATATCGGTAACCCTCGAAAGTAGCGTTCGATTTCGGTAACCCTCGAAAATAGAATGCGGAAGCTCGAAAATAGTCCGATCAAGAGGAAAGATAGTTTTTAAATGAGTTTTGGTTATATTTACGGGTTCCCCAGACCATTCCCCGTGTCCCTGTGTTATTTACAGTAACCTACTATTACTATTTCATCTTTTAAATTGATAGAAACTTTTTTTTCTCCCATAGAATTCTATGGGTCCGTTTTCGAATTCGAAAACGGGATGAAACTTATCAGTTTTCAACATCTCTAGTTACCACCAAACAACCCCAGAAGGAAGTTCATGTCCAAATACATTCCTATATTCTATTATATATGGATCATATAATATTATATATTCTCTACTTGCCATAATTATCATCATAGTTAGCCTAATATTTTTACTTTTGTAATAAAGTATATTCATTAAGGCTGGGTACATATGAGCAGATTTTTCGGCCCAACCAGACAAATTTTTGTGTATCGGTTGGTTGGGCTGAAAAATAAGAGGTGATTTCAGCGGCGGCAGCAGCAACTGATGTCGGTCATCCGGATTGGAAGAATAGTCAATGTCAGTAAATCACCTCAGATTGGGCGGTCCGTAGGAGATATTTGCCGCGGCTTACAGAGCTTCGTCCCGGCTGACTGCTCGCTAGTGGCGAATGGTCGAGATAAAAAATTTGGGCATTTGTACCCAGTCTAATGTTCGATTTTACTGAGAAATCCACATTTGCCCTTGATTATCATTAGTGTCTTTCAAAGTCAGAGCTGTGACACTGAAGGTGGATCTGACAGAACTTGCACACTAGCACACTTCTCCTATATACCCCGCACGTCTGTACCGAATTTCATGTCTCTAGCTCAAAAACCGTTGGAGGAGATACAGTCCAAAAAAGCGGAAGAATAAAACGGAAGAAGAAATAGAAAGAACAGGAATTTGGATTTTTCAAGCCAAAATAATAATGCATGTTTACTGTAGAAGAGATTCCAAAACAGATATCCAGCAATGCTAAAATCAGAATCAGCACACCTATTGGCCACTCCCATACTTCTGCCCCTAATCTAGTGATTACAAGAATAATGCGTGTGCTTCCTCCAGGAATGAATAGACATGTCCACCCTCATAATTTAACTTTTACAGCAACTTAGGCCTGGCTGACCGTTCATGGACATTTTGTGCAGTCTCCTATGGACCACTGAAATTTACCAACATGTCCGATTGTTCTTTTCTCTGATTCATTCCGCGGAGGGTGAAAAAGTGGCGACAATATTTGACCTGGCTGACTGAATTACTAAAATATCAGTTGTCCCGTGTGTCGCACAACTGGAAATTGCACAAATATGCTCTTTTATTAGTAATAACAATAACACAATTGTCTTATTCCTGACATCTTCATCCAGAAAAAGTCTAAATTCTCAGGGTTTTGTTTCTTAAAGCTGAATATTAAATGAACTATTTACAGTTACTGTCCATGTATTAGTGTGAACACCAAGTCTAGACACACATGGATTTCTGTTACACATTTTACTCTCTCGAAAGATCTAGTGAGTGATATACTGCTCTGTGTATCTTTCAGGGGGAAAAAAAGCTGCAAAGATGATTTTTCGATCCTGCATCCTAAAATATGCATAAAAAATCAGTTATGCCAAAAATTCTGAGCAATATTTCAGCCGATTTCAGCCGAGGACTGCACTGGGCATGTGCAAATTCTCCTGGAGGATAGACAGGAGGCAGAGTCCTATATGGACTCTGCCAGGCTGCTGGTGGCCAGTTTTTGGGACTTTGGGGGGACATTGCAGGGCAGCCATTTGGAGCTGGGATGTAAGGTAAGGATTTTATTACACTACAGAGTGGGGCCAGTATTGGCTTAACTTGTAGTTCTGGGGGTGGACATGCCCTTTAATGAATGTAGAAATTCTGCATTAAAATAAAATTTAAAGTCCTGGACTATTCCTGTATTAAAGATAGTGCTGAAGCCAGGAGGAAGACTGGAAGAATCAGTTTTCTTTGGGCTGGTGCTCCTCACAGAAACAATATTGGGAGATAGGAATTACCAGTCCTATATCCCTATTCCAAGGACTATTCTGTTTAACTGAATTTTTAAAAGAACATTATACACACAATAGTTATCCTTTAAGTTTTGATTTTTCAATAAATGGGGTTCAGAGAATTATTAATACCGTGATCCCATTTGTTTTCATTGGGGCCAGAACATCCCTTTGACGATTAACAAAACCAAGGACATATTAAGGGCAATGTGTTGTTTTAAAATTGTTGTTGGCAAAATGCAAATTACCTAATTACCCTGCCCTAAACTTCCCTTTTTTTGTGGGAAACTAAAAAAACAAAAGCATGGCTGCCACTATATAGTAACATGGTAATGGAGGTTAAATAATGACATACATTCAACTAGTCCAACCTTTATAGCCTACTCATTAACCCTACCTAACAGTTGATCCAAAGGCAAAAAAAGACGCTATCAGATACACAGTGCAAACTCGCCAGCAATTTTAGATGCCAAAATCGTCTCTTGATGCATCACAAAGTACCATTATCTATTTTGGTATTGATGGAGTTTAAGTCGCGCTAACCAATATAATATTGGTTAGCATGATGACAGACAGGATCTGCAAGATCATCTTTCAAAGATCTGCATACACGCTGTCCCGAGCGTTCTCCCTATGAACTTCATAAGGAGAACGCTTGGGACTGTGTGTTTCCATCGGCCACGCTAGACTACTCTATAGGGAGTCTAGCGCGGGCGATGGAAATTTTCAGTCTTTCCCGAACGAGCATTCAGCCGGCCCGATCGTTCGGTGGCCGCGTGCCGTCGGATCCGATGGTATCTGGGCTTTATCTTTACTTTGTGTACTCAGCTTAAGCCAGTGCCCTCACAGCTTCAGATGAATCTGTACCCCCACTGCTACTCTTTGATTTTGCTACACAGTAGCTTTGGGTTATAGGCAGGAGCACTCCACAGTTGCAAACATTTTCAAGGGACATATTAACAGAGATAGCAGAAAACAACTTATTGAGCAAAAGTTTGCATATTTTATTGTATAAGGCCCAAAGAGTTCTGCCCTTATCCCCTCCCCTCTTAATACACACAACTCACTGAAATAATAACCCCAGAAGGCAATAGAATGTAGTATAAATTACCTGTGGCAGTGACAGCAGGACACTCATTAGCCAAGCCACAGATAGCATGATCTTACTTTTCTTCTTTGCTTCACTGATGGCCAGTGGATTTAGAATAGCAGACTGCCGGTCCACGCTGATTACCACAGTGACAAAAGCACATGAGTACATAGAGAGGAGCTTTAGAAACATGAGAATCCTACAAGCTAAGTCTCCTGCTTGCCACTGTACAGTAATATTCCAAATGGCGTCCAGTGGCATAACTATGAATGTCACAAGCAGGTCAGCTGTAGTTAGGTTTAGTATGAGAATTCGTACATGTGACCTTTTTTTCCGACTGGTTTTTGCAGCTGCCCATACCACGGCCATATTGCAAAAGGCTGATAAAACAAATATAACAAAGGTGATAATTACACGGGCTTTAGCGGCTGGAGAAAAGGTGGGAAGCTGTAAATGATTCAAAGTGTCCACTGTAGAAGATGAGTTTGGATCCATTCCACAGTAGTTGCTGAGCCACATAACATTGCTGCACCGAATGCGGTCCATATTGGTAACATTCATCGCTGTAAATAAAATAACGTTTACTAGTAATGTATGGAGATGTGTATTTATAGGCTTGGGCTGTGACATGCACCTGAGATATAGGAGGACCCCCAGCCTTGTTATAGCTGCTAACTAAAGCTCTACATTTTATTTGTATATAGATATGCTGCACCTGTGCATCTCTCCCAGCAATAGTGCAAATCCTAACCATCAATTTATATCAACAATTAGTCACATGGTCAGGTCAGGTTGCTCTTTGTCCCAGGGGGAATCAGGGCTTAAATGTCATGGGGTGGGTGGGTGGTGGTGCGCAGGTCATTCTGGGGGCATGGCTGGGTGGGTCATGGGCAGAGTTTAAATTGTAAATTGGCCCTGCCACTGTCCTGGATACCCATTCCCTAGTGTTAGAAGGAATGATTAATTCATAGGACAAAAATGATACATATTGTTTTCCTATGGATCTCAATACTTATCTGATAGTTTAGTCATGCCAGCAGAGTTCTGAGCATGGGAAATAGGAAGCTAAAAGGCAGAGCGATTGTGTGATTAGGAAGCCCTGTCTAAGGTTATTACACCCATGGCCCCATCTAACGTTCAGCATCAGACTAGGGTACAGGGCCAATCCAGAAATTATTAAATCAAATTTATTTACATCTCAATTCTTTTACTGTAAATCTAATCTGTTACCAAGCAGGTAATATCTGTTACATGTACTACAATATAGATTATTGGAGAGTTTGAGTTATAGGAAACATTGGGACTGTTTGAGTAACTGTATTAAATCCCTCTGAGTTTTACCTAATTACTCACTATAAAATCTACACCTGTGTTCACTTTAAAAATTCCACCATCGGGTCAGATCATCTAAGACACTGCAACTTACTGTCTGTACCTAACTCTAATTATACTGTACATATAAACAAAGTTGGTCATGCACAGATAGATGGCTGTCAAAATAAACTATTATTTCAGCACAATTCTGAACAAAAATAATTGAGATACTGTCAATGTAACTTTGTAGTGCTCAATGCATTACATGTCTATGCAGCTACCTATCCCTCTAGTAAAAGAAAATGTATAACCTTGCCCAATCCCATGTTGATTGAAAGGGTAATGATCTGCTAGAGTGAATTGATTATTGCCAAATCCAATCAAAGTGATAAAAACAATTATAAAAACCTAAACATGTATGGCCACCTTGTGATGTCATGTTGTTTAAATCTGTGTATACACAGAAGTGTATACGATTCTGTTAAAATGTTCTTGCATGGAATTAAAATATTATATATTTTTAAAAGACCAGTTTAACATTGTAAAGGGTATTAAAATATTTTAAATTATCATGTATTTATATAAAATATTTGAAATAAAATATCTGCCTGTTCGTCTTTCTATCTATTTATCTATCTTTCTGTATCTGTCTGTCTGTCTGTCTGTCTGTCTGTCTGTCTATCTATCTATCTATCTATCCTTTATCAATCTGTCAATCTATCCTTTATCTGTCTGTCCGTCTGCCTATCTGCCTGTCTATCTATCTACTATCTACTCTATCATCTATCTATCTAATTTATAGAATTACATAACATTTTACTTTCTATCTATCTATCTATCTATCTGTCTGTCTGTCTGTCTGTCTGTCTGTCTGTCTGTCTGTCTGTATGTCTGTATGTCTGTCTGTCTGTCTGTCTGTCCGTCTATCAATCTATCTAGATAGAGAGAGAGACATATCTTGTGTTTTTCTGTGTATATAAAGCAGACACAAGTAATATTATTTGTTCTTACTATTTCTCCTATCTCAATGCATAGTTTAAAATGAAGACATACCTCTTGGAAAGAAGGAACAATTCACCATATTCTATTGGTACATGTGTGATGCTCCTGTCACCAGACGCAGAATGAAGTTATTGACTGTAGAGAAGTTGAATTTTCAGGGAGTAGATCCATAAAAAAAAGTAGATCAAATTAACAAGATGTTTGATTACAGTGCCCACAGCATCTCCCACAGAGTCATCTGCATCCCTGTAGCACCAAAGAGATGCTGGAAACAGTGAATGTCTAACCCAACAAATAAGGAATCAATAAGAAATAAAATTATGTTGTGGATAAATATTCAGATTCCAGAAATTGATTCCTAGGTTTGTCAATGGCTTAGATAACTTTGTCTCCAGAATAAAGAATAAAATCCAGTTCAGCGTTTTGGGAGCTCCTTATACCAGATGGTACTTAATAAATGTCAGGCAGACCTTTGCATGTCCTTGCACTTCAGTATTATTATCCTCTGTGTGCTTTCAGATCCTTGCCTTCTTGTTCAGATGCCAAAAAGGTGTTAATGTACACGAGCTTCCAGGCTACTTCAGTTCAGCTAGGAAACACTGAAACTGCCAAACTAGCCCTCAGCACCTACCAACTAAACCCAACAGATGGATTAGTTCAATTTATTGAAACACACTCTACATATGAATATCCAGCTCTCTCTATTTGTCTCTATATATCTGCCTTCTCTAGCCTTTCTTTCTTTCTCTTTCTTTCTTTCCTTCTTTCTTTCTTTCTTTCTTTCTCTTTCTTTCTATCTATCTATCTATCTATCTATCTATCTATCTATCTATCTATCTATCTATCTATCTATCTATCTATCTATCTATCTATCCATCTATCTATCTCTCATCCTTCTGCTTTCTGGTTTGCCCTGCCTGCAGGTTTGCTGTTCTGTAAGTAATGACTAGTGAGGACAATATCCCTCCCTTCTAAGCTGGGGTGAGACTGTAGTGAGGATCATGTGTTACTGTGGGAGAGAGACCGGTGATGTCACATACCTGCTGCACATCTGCAGGCAATGGATAAATTAATGTATGTTCATACCGTTGAAGGCATCTATCAATATATGACAAGTCCTTTTTTTATACACTTATAAGATTCTACTGTTCATTTTAGCCCCTCAAGGTAATGACAGTGTAATAAAAGCAAAGGTGAAACTAATGGAAGGTTCCTGGCTAAAAGCTCATCAGATAGTTAATTAGATTAAAATCATTTTATGCATCTCTGACTCATAACCATTTAAGGATCACAATTTAAATGCATTTAAATGGCGTCTTATAGGATTAAATTAGAAATTGGATATGCTTTTATATATAATTTTACACACAAAAATAAAAGGTCTGACATTGAGCAAAAAACCAGTATTTGCAATGAGCTAGATAGGGCTACATTTTATATAATGTACATACAGCAAGGACAGAAAGGACCCCATCTACAAGTGCACAATTAGAAACATTAAAGAATAATATCAAGCCTCTATAAGTAATATTGAATGCTGGGAGTTGTCG
Source organism: Hymenochirus boettgeri (assembly GCA_019447015.1). Classification (NCBI taxonomy): domain Eukaryota; kingdom Metazoa; phylum Chordata; class Amphibia; order Anura; family Pipidae; genus Hymenochirus; species Hymenochirus boettgeri. Next base: position 202,969,567 of record CM033471.1, on the reverse strand, counting down.
TATGCATACATCTGGAGGGACGCAGGTTCGACTTAACGTTCGTACACACGTTCGATTTGGAACCGAGCCACGACCCCCAACCACGACGCATTTGTGCAACAAACATTTCGGCCAAGAATCGCACGTGTGTATGTGTTCGTGGGGGGTCGTGGCTCGGTGCACACATTGTATGTGTGTACAAACCTTAAGAGGGTCCCAGCCACAATCATTTTTCTGTCAGTTTGTTTTGTGTCTTATTATTATTTATTTTTTTAAAAATCTGTGTTACTCCCCAAAATGTTATACATAAAGCGTCATGAAGGAATGCTGGGTAAGTAAATGATCCTTGCACTGAGATGGCCTCAAAGGCAATTTAAGGCCAAGGCTAAAACTATCACTTTGAACACGCTGAATTGTACAACAGAACTAATGAGGTTGCTAAGTGCCTATGTTGCCTTGCCCATGATCTGGCTTTCGTCAACTCCCTCCCCTTATATTACATCTTTTGCTATTAGTTTTAGTAACTCCTGTATCTCCTCCCCATGTCATGTATCTGTTCTTTTCACATTGTTTCTATCATGTCATTCCCCATGACCTACTTGATCTCAGTATAAAAAACAAGAAAACAGAACTGTTACAACGATTATTCTCTTTCAGCTAAAAGCGATTGATATTGAGTGTAGAACTGACAACCTTGATTGGTCAGGTAGGAAGATTTCAGTCTATTTTACAACTACTGTACAGATTCATTAAGGAATCAAAATTCCCTGTGTGGGGTTCTGTGTTTGATCCATCTGAAATTGTTTTATCTAATAGGTCCATTAAAATGTAAACTGGTACTGCATAAGTCTACCTGTGTATGGCTATTTTAAAGTTGCTAGCAGGGCCGGCCTTTGGGGTAGACGACCTGTGCTCCTGCCATCTCTGAGGGGATGCCTGCCAGGTCCTTTGCAAAATATATATCCTTCATCTATCTGTCCTTCCGTCTATCTACCTATCCATTTCTATCTGTCTGTCTATCGGCCAGTCCGTCTGTCTGTCTGTCTTTCTCTATATTATCTATCTGTGTCTAATTACATATACATGGAATACTGGGGATTACGGTACATGTCAGATCAATGTGAAATATATATATATATATAGAGAGCGAGAGAGACAAAAGCAGACACAAGTAATATTGTTTGTTCTTAATATTTCTCCCATCTCAATGCATAGTTAAAAAGACATACCTCTTGGAAAGAAGAAACAATTCACCATATTCTATTGGTACATGTGTGATGCTCCTGTCACCAGACACAGAATGAAGTTATTGACTGTAGGGAAGTTGAATTTTCAGGGAATAAATCCATAAAAAGTAGATCAAATTAACAAGATGTTTGATAACAGTGCCCACAGCATCCCCCACAGAGTCATCTGCATCCCTGCAGCACCACAGAGAGGCAGATATTTTTGATTAGATGAATGGGGAGAGGGGAACACCAGGAAAAAATCTCACACACAACACCATTTACCCTATGGACGGCCCTGTCTGTTGGTCCACAGAGCATTTACTCACTGCACCGACTCTTCACAGTAGCAATTAGTAGCAAGTAGTATTGAGTTAACTTGCTACTGACTGTAATTAAAAGCACCTATGACCTGTCACACATGACAGTGATCCCAATGAAAACAGCCAGACTGCACCTCTGTTCATATTACTGGGGTTTCACAGTGTGACGATCAGCAAGTGGGACAGAGCTCTGGCTCTTCAAACCCCTGCGAATAGTGAACTAACTTGCCATTCACTGTTATTCACTGCACCATCTCCTGCTGTAATGAGACGGCTCAGTTAGTAAATGCTTTATGTACCAACAGCCTTCATTGCAAATGGATGTAAGATTGTAAATTCCATAAATACCATGGAATGTAATATTGATTTCCAGTTGGTTATAATGCAGTAATGTAACCATGTAAGCATTTCCACACTTTGCTGATTGCTGTGTTGCCTTAGAAACAACCCTGATCATAACTGTTCCCTATTATATGACTAAGCTTGTCATGAAATAGATCAAAAAGGTCTGAACAGCTAGAATCTCCGTATTAGGTGTGAGAGGATATACTCAAGTAGATTCAATAAAAGTTCTTATCGTTAAAAATGGTGCAAATTTTGCCCCAACCAATCAGATGTTATTTAACCTTTGAAAGCTAACATCTGATTGGTTGGGGCAAAACAAGCACCATTTTTAACGAAAAGAACTTTTATTGAATCTCCCTGACTGTATCCTTAAGGACACGCAGGCTTTCATTTTCACTGCAGTGCCCAGTCAAGGTGAATCAACATTTTATTTTATTCAACAATATCTTATGTGCAATTGTTAATCTGCATTAATACAAAAATAAGTGGCTGATGACGTAAGCGTGTTTGCACATCTTTATGTGTAAATTTCCCAGTCCACGGCACTTTACATGACATTCTATTTAGTGGTCAGAATGCTACCAATTGATCTTACTATGCATTTTACTATTACATATTAAAAATAAAACAAAAGGATTTCCCATGGACCGAAAGAAAATTGCTGAGAATACCCCAAAGAATGCGTTTAAATGTGAATAGAAGCCCCGTAAAACCAGCTGCCTATATGAGGTGTTAGATAACATTGAACCAGATATAAAGGCCTGAGAATTGTCAGATTTGTGCCTATGTAATAGTCAGTATTTTCCATTTCCACCCACTGCCCATTTGAACATATTTGCTTTAAGATGGATTGATCAATATCTATCAAACAAACTTCTAAAGAGAGGGCTGTTATCTGAGTAAATGCACAACCAATTTATGTTTCTTTTATAAGCTTGTGGGCCATTGTTTGAACCAATTATATTGATCATTTCTCTCACAAAGCAAGGGCAACTGTCCCCTCCCCTTCTATTCACATACAGGCAGATTTGAGGTCAAAAACCCATTGGGGGAAGGAAAGTCTTTGTTATTATAGGAGGGAAATACTGTAAATAAAGAAAACAATGACACATATGCTGTTAATAAGAAAAAAGTGATGTAAAATGGGGTCATTGGAAAAGATTAATAATCAACCCCTTCAGGTGGGAAAGGTGGGATATAAAATATAAACTGTGAAGGTGTGCATGTAATCTACACTCAATATGTTTTCTTAGTGATTTTCTATATCTACTGGTATAGATACATGGTATTAGTATCTCTATTCACATAACATGGTACAATTGAAACTGTTATACATTGTTTGAAAAGTGTTAGCTATGGACAGGAGTTAGATATAGACCAATAGGACTTATAGTTACAGTTGCTCCAACAATCTTTATCTAACGATTTGCTTACAGACTAAAGGCTCATACACACGCTCGATTTTCGAACAATGCACAACCCCGATGGCAGAGCGGTACACCCGACGAATGGCCGTTTTGGCCGAGAATCGCCCATGTGTATGTGCTCGGTCGGGGGTCATTCGTTGATCCGCCTGGCGGATGAGCGAAAACCCCCGACCGAGCCATCAAGCCTTATTTCCCTATTTATTGATTCCTTCTGATCTTTGATCTTCTGTTGAGAATCCCCATCATAGAACCAGATGCAAGCATGGTAGAACCATCAATGAAAATTTGTGGCAACAACTCCATGGTCTCACAAGGTTCTTCAGAGCTAAAGCAAACTGGTCTTCAATGAGAGGAATTTTTTCTTCCTCAAAATTCATAAGCTTAGAGCAGAATTGGTTCCTATGGTTGATGCTGTTATTGTCCTGGAAGTCATCCTTGATCACACAAAATGTTATGGAGGATTGGCCGCTCTTCTCAAAAAAATAAGAAAGAAAATCTATTTTGTTTAAGGAACCATTGTTTGAAGATCCATAGCTATTACCTGATTTATAAAGGATAACAGTGTTTGCTTAAAGGGTAACTGTGGTCTCAAATTCTTCCAAACTAGTACTAATTATATAAAAAGCCTTCCATCACACCTTCAAAATAAAACCTAAATCACATCTCTAAATAAAATTTGTGAGAAGTTATTGCTGGAAAGGTTCAGCAATGTAACTTCCTGGTTGAACTCTTCCTGTTTTTAGCCATGTGACCAGCCAGTCTGCATTAATAGGCTCCCCTTCTCAACTGTAATTTTTTTTCTCAGGTACTTCCTGATTTCCCCAGCAATTAGTCTTAACTGAGCATGCTTCTCCCCCGGGTGGAAAGGGCCGGCAGAGGTCAGGTGATGTCACTCAACCTACTGGAAGCAGGAAGTTTGAACATTCACCCCAATGTAATTTCTCACAGGCTCCAGCCAGAGATGTGATTGTTGGCTCAGTGTAAAGGATATACTTCAGGCTTTTATTTAACCCTAAATTGTTTTGACACCACAGTTGACCTTTAAAGTAAATAAAGGCCTCAGAAAAGAGAAATCCTATTAAACACAAAAAAGAGCAACATCATGTACACAGTTCAGTAATATGTATGGCCAAGTACAGCAGAGCCAATTCCTCTGGTCAGGACTCACATCTTAGAAAAAGAACAGGACTGGTTAAAAGAAAAGTGTCAAGAAGGCCATTCATGTCAAAATAAAGAAACCATGCCTGAGGTGTGTGTGTGGATTTTCGACACTAAGGGGGTGATGCTTTACCAGCAGCTAACTGTCCAAAATAGTGTAACTCTCAGGCTACCTGATGCATTATCCTGTAACCAGGAGTTTCATCAAATTGTTTAGACAAGTATTTCAAATGATAATGGATTTTTTTCAATAATATGATGTTGGTTTTAAATTATAAATATCACTTTGTATCTATATCGATCTCATTTTCTCTATATAAGGTATGCAAGACAAAGGTTGTCGGCCTCTGATGAAGTGACGTAATAAAATGGATCAGGCATCTTCCTTTTCCTTCCCATGCTGAATAGCCCTGCAGACGTGTGATGTATGTTTTTAATGTTTCTCTAGAATAAAGATTGATGTTAAAGTTTATAATGTGTGCAGCTCGCTCCTACTACTTGTGTTATTTATATTAAATACGTAACCATTTCTACATATTTAATGGTCAAGTAATCAAAGGAAAAGTTGAGAGGAGAAATAGAAAAAAGGCTGATACTAAATATTTTTTTTTTATTTTATCTTATTTTCTCTTATTATTGTATTTATTTCTACCTATTTAATAGTTTATCCAGAGGAAGGCGAAAAACCCATCTAAAGAGAATGGGCTCCAGAGAGGGAAAACATTTTTCCTAACCCCCAACTGGCGATTAGAGATGTTCGAAACTGTTGAGTTTTGTTCTGTTTTTGAATTTTAGAAAATTTTCTGAAATTTCAAAAGTTTTCGAAAATCGTCTATTTTCGAAAATCATCTACTTTCAATTTTCTCTAAAAATAGAAAATTCAAAAAATTGTTGGGACTTCAAAACCCTAAGATTCGATTCAAAACTGGGTTCTGTTAGAAAGCACATTACATCGCTACTGGCGATCAGATTATACCCTGGATTAATTTGGAGCTAAAGGCTTATACAAGAGGCAAGACCGTTGATGAGTGGGCATTCTGATGATAATCTTGGGGAATCAATTGTTGATCTGCTGGGTCAGATCACTGATGACTTCTGACCAAATAGCTACACATGCCCGATTATTGTCTGTTTATCAGAACCTTCTTTGCTAAATGCTTATACAAGAGGCAAGACCGTTGATGACCGTTGATGAGTGGGCATTCTGATGATAATCTTGGGGAATCAATTGTTGATCTGCTGGGTCAGATTACAACACAAGCTAAGCGGCATATTTATAAACGGCCTTTTCGAACAAGAGGGTCGCCCACCCTGCCCTTGCCCCCTGTGGCGGCAACCACCCGCCGCATGACCCCTTCCCAGCAGCCCCTCCCAGCACCTGTCCTGTACATTCGTGGGGAGGGGAAGGGCCCACTGGAGGGGTGGAGGGACCCTCCAGCCTTATAGATGCTTCTTTGTGATTGGCTAAAACACCAATCTGTCTCCTGAGCTGTGGATGGTGATAGGCTGCTTCTCTCCAATACTTTCTTGACTTTCTGGCAGGAACTGGACGCATTACCATGTAAACCATACTTTCGGAAACTTCCCAGGTATGAAGAAAAGAAGAATTTCTCCCATCCTTCTGTATGAGACAGAAATGCCGGACTTTTGGGTCAGATTTAGAAATCCCTGCCAGACCCCAGATTCAGTACTCAAAAAGAGGATGAATCTGCGAAAAACAGGAACTCTGCAATACCTAGAAAAGACCAATCCCTTGTGCTGCTCTTCCTTTGATGTTGCTCTAACGTAGCGCATGCAGTGTGCACCAAAAATGGTGATCGTACGTGCTGCGAAAATGGGCTGAAGCCCAGTGTAAGGCAGATGGCATTGTGGGGCCTTGTACATCGACTAACACAAAACGTTTGGGAAAACGAGCTGAAAATTGCTTAGTGGGGCCTAACCCTAAAGACTGTAGCCAGAAACCTATGAATTGTGATAAGGCCTGCTTGTGTAAGGTCGGCTTTATTGACTGGATCAAAAAATGTGGAGAGCATAAATGAAACTTAGGTGTGCTAATAGAAGCAGATAAAGAAATAACAATAGATTCTGTAAAAGCAAAGATAACCATAAAATGAGAAAGGAAAGACTGAAGAAAATAAGAGAAAGGTGGTCAGGGAAGATCTCATGGTATGAAGTGGAATTTAGTAGTTGGAGCTCTTGTCATCAGTGCAGCTTCTTCTTAGTCCCTTACCCACTGGGTTTAATTTGTATCTAACCTTCTGGTCCATCTCCAGTATTTGGTGGAAAAAATAAATTGAAACTGGGACAGGCATGATGCTTAATGCATTAATTTACTCACTGAGAAGTTGCAGTGCTAAATACTACTAGAACCTTTATATAACTTGGATAGATTTTATCTAAGGAACTGGATGTAAAATATTTGATTCAGCAACATTTGACCAATACATAATGTAAAAATAACTTTCCACCTTTACTACTTCTTTAGAAAGTGTAAAGTGTAATTACAGTATATGCGTAACACCTATGGTTCCCCACTCCTGACCTGAACAGTCATATTTTTATATTCTTTGTTTCTTCCTCTGTATTTGTGACCACTCCTGTTGCCATGGTGATTCCATCACATTTAAGCCTATAGATGAGTCACGGATTACTCTGTAATCAGTTAATCTTTTTTTGTGTTCCATTATTTAACTTTAAATACGTGCTTTTATTTGAACCCCAAATTAACACTACTGTAAAATCTGTCTCCTGTAACACTGCTACATTGATGAAATGCATGTGTAATGCTACGTTAAAGTAGACGTTCCGAGACCGAAACACATTTTTTTTGTCAATTTTGTCAACCGTGATATGTTTTTCGTGACCATCCACAAAATCATTTGAGACACTATAAAAATGTAAAACATGAGAATTTATGGTTTGTCTTGTGTATTCAGGTGTGAGGATGTATCTGTAAACAACCACAGAGTTAAAGGGGAACTGTGGTCCAAAAATGACTTTAGGTAAACTGCCCCATGTGGCCCCGCCCATCCAACTAAAAGCACGTTCATACATACTATGCCTCGCAGGTTGGCCCCCGTGATTGCACGCGTGTGTGAACATTTAGATTGTAAGCTTTTTGGGACATTGCCTGAAAAGGATACATTGTATAGTGCTGTTGAATATATTCAGTGCTATATAAAAAAAATACGTATATCTGTAGCCAATGCCAATGGGAACTACTATGTCTCAAATTTTTATATTACCTATATAATGCTCTCCAATTCATGAAAGAAATTCACAGACCGATGACTGTCTCTACTGGGTCTAAAACTAACATTAGTCAGATATTGGGTGTATGGAATTTTATACTTGCTTACTGTAATAAAAAAGACTACTAAAAGACTCAAATACATGGGGTTGCAGGTTCAATTCCACAGACTCTTTTTTTTTACTGATTTAATATTTTGTTCTTACATCCATGCTAGCCAAGAAATAAACTGCAAATATTACTTTTTTATGTGAAAGTAAATGAATATATCATTGTTATAGACAGGAGTCATTAAATATGTTTACAAACAACTGCACTAGAATCTCTGTTCTGTGTCAGAGGGAGGGATGATTTCTGAGCTGTAACATGATTGGCTATCAGCTTTTAGGAACTGAAGCTGCAGCTTCCTGTAAAGTGTTTTTGATAAAGGGCACTTGTCACCTGAAACGTGTGTGTAGCATGCATTCACTTAAATAAATACAGTTATATTAGTCTGAGTCTGTTTCTTCACACCTACCATTTGGAATTTATACTGCGTACACTTATCTGGGTGCCACCAGATATGGGAGCTGACCCTTAGTACACACAGGTTAATTTCACCTAGTAGCCACAGCAAAGGTAGAGGAGAGGCACAGCTTTCTGTATCTTTCTGAATGTGCTTTGTCTATTGGGACAATGTTGACTGGCGACTTTCGTTCCCCTTTAGGCGGGATACACACCAGAACATATTCACTGCAGTTTTGGTCGTCCAAAAACATCTCCTCCGACCTCCATCGTCCGGATAGCACGAACGGACGATCGGATGTGTCGGAAAATCCGGTTCCCTATGGGACTGCACAGTCGATTGTTTGCAAATTCTTCCGCGACCAAATTTGCCGCGACCGATGGACATTTGTCCCGGGTGAGCGCTCGCTCTTAGCAAATGCTCGGTCAGAACAAATAGTCCCTCCATGTGTACCCAGCCTTAGAGTTTAGTATAGGGATGGAGGGGGTTGGTCATCTGGTTTGACCATTAAAATTGGATTGGACTGCTAAGAAAAAATGTTTTTGGAAAGTAGGTGAGTAACATAATTGCTATTTCTGTCCTGCAACATGTTGTTGTTGTGTCTTATTGTGTGAAAAATTGAAGTGCACTGCTTTTTTCTTTTATTGCATTTTCTTAACAGAAACCAGCCGTACAGTCCTGTCAATTTCATTCAAGATGTTCCACATTAATTTAGCATTGCATGTCCCTCTGTTCCAGCCAGAAAATTAATTGTCATATTTTATCCTACTAAAACAATTTAGCAGCATTGGACAACTGAGACAATTAGCTTTCCTAACCAAGTAGGATGCCTTTAACTTGAAAGAGCTTATAAATCTGCAGTCACAGCAAATTAACCACAATTCATTGGAACAATATGAAGATTTTGGTTGTTTGACTGATTGGTACAATTACTATAAAATATAATGCATACATAATAAATCACTTGGCCCCCTGAATTTACATTAGAGAGGCTAAGGGATAAATCCTCCTTTCTTGTGGATAGCGTATCCTTTTCAATGAAAAGCCTTGGCATTTAAATCAAGTTAATGAAATTGTTTTTTGTACACGTCCTTTTAATCAGTTCCAGCTGAAATTGCACCTTTTCTTGTTTGTTTCATTCAGAAGTTTTTATCTTCAATTTGCTGTAATTAAACAGAAATATGGATGCCATGTGGATTCAAATGGCAAGATGATGCTGACTGCAGAGGGAGACAATTAACTTAATTTACTTCTTATTTGTTTTACCTCTGCTGGTTAATTGGCCCTGGATTTAGCATGAAATGATTTAAGAAAACAGTATGGTGGGTCTCAAAAAAATAAATGGGTTTCCTAATTTTTATTCTTATGCAATAATCGGCCTACAGACCAGCCTACAAAGATATACGATCAGTAGCACACACGTCATGTTAAATATAAATGCACCGAGCACTGAAAAAAACTACAGCACTCTTACAAAATGTACTTTTATTGCAATGCACACTCCTAAAACATAAAAACTTGTGTATATCAAAATACATCTAATACCTTAAGAACCTACATATACATAAATACAGGTTAAAACCATGCAATAATAATATAAGGGATAATACGTTTCCTACAGTGTAATATGAGGAGATTACCCCACCGAGGAGTTCCCTGACCATATAAAAACACGAGGCCGTTAGGCCGAGTGTTTTTATAGAGGTCAGGGAACTCCGAGATGAAGTAATATCCGTATATTATTGTGTAGGTAGCGTATTATTCCATATAATACATAAGGTCAAAAAAATAAAAATCCAGCACAGGCTCTGTCTCCCCCCTCCCTCCCTCTCCCCTCCCTCCCTGTATTAGTAATGTAGATAACAAGCCCATTTTTGTATATACAAGTAGTTACAGTAACTGCCGTTTCTATCTCAAACTAAAAGAAGACAATAAATATCGTCTCCCACCCGGTGCAGTTCCAGTTCGTTACACTGAATGACTGAATTACTGTGCTGATAATGAGTGAGCGCATTCCTGTAAGTCATAATTGACTCGGCCACTCGCTCCTCCTTATCATCTCAGTAATTCAGTAAGGGAGCAGCAAGAGAGAATGGTACAAGGCGGGAGGAAGCAGTGTTTGTTGGGGCTCCTAAAAACCCATATACAATATAAAGCACCATAAAGTGCAATAAATACAAACACAATTTACAGATTAGACTAAAGTTGAGTTAAAATGAAGTGTGTAAAAAGTTCATGATACAATCCTAGTAATACAAAATACAACCTTATAATAATACAATAAAGTGACCTTAAATAAGTGTATTAGAGATATCCAAATTGAGATTCATACCATCTTAAAGGGCATGTCCACCCCTAAACTAAAATTTAACCCACTGCTGGCCCCACTGTATAGTTTAAAAAATCCTTACCTTACTCCTCTGCTCCTTATGGTTCGCCTGCAGTGCTTGTCCAAAGTCCTGGAAACTGAAGAGTAGGAGCTGTCTTCCTGTATGAAAGGTTTCTGCCTCCTCCTTGTCCTCTGAGAGGAAAGTGGCAAGTGCCCCTGTCCCCTCCTCCCTCCCACCCTCCTGATCCCTCCCTGGCTGCCTTTAGCCCATCACCTAGCATTAAAAGCATTTTCTGGGTTAGATTGTTAAAAAAAAAAAGCAGAACTCTACTTAAAGACCATCTCTCCCATGACACTCTCCATCGACAGCAGCCTTATCTGTGATTGATCACCGCCGCAGCTGCTGGTCCAGCCATGTTTGTTAGTTCCGGCAAGCAGCTGGTAGCAAACTGTGAATTTCCTCAAATACTGGTAACAAATAGAGATGGCCGAACTTCATATAGTTCGGTCCATTTTTGAACTTCTAAAAAAGTTAGAAAGTTCGAAAGTCCAAAGACGACCCATTAAAGTCAATGGGGGTAAATAGTAAGGTTCATATGGCAGGGTAAACTTACCGTGCAGGCCTCTGGGACCTGGGAGATGGTCTGGAGAACACGTCCGTGCACGGGGAACAGCATAAAAACTGCACACACGCGCTACTTCCGGTCTCCGTGTGGTAATCCGAAAGCGCCACACGGATTTCCAAACGTTCTGTAAAACTCAAACAGCCGCTTGTTCGTGGTTGCCGAATGGCCGACAATCCGGCCGGACGTTAGGGGGTCCCACAGCTTGAAACCGGGACCCCCTCCTGGGTCCTTGGAAGGCCCCTTGAGGGGTTTAAGGGGTCCCGCAGCTTGAACCGGGACCCCCCTCCCCAGCACTTCCAAGGGCCGCAAAGGAACTTATAAGTGCTGGGGAGGGGGGTCCTGGTTCGATAGATTGTCACATTGGGCTGCTAAGTGGTAGATAAGATTTAATGTTGATAAATGTAAGGTGATGCATTTTGGACTAAAAATGGCTCTGTTAATCCCTGTTGGAAAGGGATCTTAGGGTTTTAGTGGATAACAAACTTAAAGTTAGCAAGCAGTGCCAGGCGGCAACAGCTAAAGCAAGTATGGTATTGTCTTGTATAAAGAGAGGTATGGATTCAAGGGAGGAAAATGTTATTCTCCCTCTTTACAAAGCATTGGTAAGTACTCATTTGGAATATGCAGTGCAATTTTGGAATCCTGTGTACATCTTGGAAATGGAGAGGATTCAGAGAAGGGCAACTAAAATAACAAAGGGAATGGGAGAACTTGAATATGAAGCTAGAGATTGGATAAAGTACAATTAAGTACGCTAGAGAAAAGGCGCTTGCGTGGGGATATGATTACTTTATATAAATACATGAATGGACCTGTGTATAAATACATTAATCTTCTTATTTTTTCTATGACGGATATAGCCTCCTCCCAGGAAACCACCGTGGATGAAGCACAGATAGGGGCCCCTTGATAGTTTTAATGGGGCCCAGTGATTCCTAGTTACGCCACTGTGTATTGTTCTCCACTAATGGCACTAGATGTGTTCATAGCACTGTATGGTTCTAGACACATGACAATAGAACAGCATAGCATTCATATAGCTATATAGCTCTACATCCATGCCCAACCTGAGTCAAACTAGGGACACTAGAGGCCCCCCATGCAGTGACTGGGCTAGCCCACCATCCTGATATGCATATACCCCACCTCTGGAATACCCACGCCCGCAAACAGGTCCATGCGGGCCACAAGAAAACACACGGCACTAGGTTTTCATAATACTGTATAGTTATAGACAAATGGCACTTGTTTAGTATAGTATTTATAATACTGTATGGTTTTAGACACATCCATGGCACTATATTATTGTAGTATTTATAGTACTGTATGGTCCTATGTATGTATAATTTTATTAATAAAGCGCCATTTATACAAACAAACAAGGGGATAAGTGCAAGCAATTATACAGATAAATAAAAATTAAATGTAATTTCATACATAGGTAAATACATATGTATTAACTATGGATAAATTGATATAAGCGCAACAAGCCTTGACACAATAGGAATGAGATTCCTGCACTGAAGAGCTTACAATCTAAGTGGGTAGGACAACATAAAGATACAAGTGAAGGGATGGGTACAAAGAGCTTGAGGTGGCTCACAATCATTTGTTGTGCTGGTGCTTAGATTTAAAAGTACTAATGGATGTCACCTGGAGAAGCCAGAGAGGAGAGAATTCCAAAGTTAGGGAGCAGCAAGAGAGATCTGTTTAAAGACTATGTCCAGCAAAAACGTAAGTTTGTTTCTAACTGATTTACTGAAGAACAGGAGGTAAATGCACTATCTCTTACCTCCCGTTCTTCAGTAAATCTTACAGGAGAGGAGGAGACACTTACCCGCGGACCCGCTCCAGCGCCGGCTTCACTGACAGGGATTTCGGCCGCGTCTCTGTCAGCGCTGGAACAATCCCGGTAAGTGTCTCCTCCTTTGTGGAGAAGATTTCCTTGTGAAGAACGGAGGGCGCGGCCAGGAGTATATGGGGCCAATGTAGTCCAATATACTACAGCCAAAAGAGTAGATAGGGGGGTGCAGAATATTGTAGAGATTTAAAGGTCAAAAGAAGGATATAGAATATTATTCTTTGCTTGATGGGAAGCCACCCCATAGACTGCAGTATCGTGGTTGCAGGTTTTCGCTTGGAGGAGAGTGAAATGATCCGAGCTGATGAGTGCAGGATCGATTGGAGAGGGGATGAATGACAGGCCAGCAAACCAAGTAGAAGAATGTTACAGTATTCAAGACGGGAGAGGACAAGGACATGCATAAGCATTTTAGTGGTGGATTGAGAGAGGAAAGGTTGGATCTTAGTTAGCAATATTGCGAAAGAGAAAACGACACGTCCTGATAACATTGTTAATGTTCTGACAGAAGGAAAGGAGTCAAATATTACTTCAAGACAGCAAGCCATTTCAACAGGGTTAATAACCATATTATCAATAGAAGGGTGGGCTAGGTCCAGGTTTAGGGGGCAAAATAGTAAGTTCAGTTTTGGATAGATAAAATTTAAGACGGCGGTGCGCCATCCAGGAGGAAATAGAGACCAGACATTTAGAGATTAGAGACTGAACATCAGGGGTTAGTGCAGGGATGGGCAGTGTACTAGACATGGCCGAACTTCCGAAAATCCGTTCTGCTTGAGGTTTTGTAGATTTTCAAAAAATTTAAAATCTGCGAACCAGCCATTAAAGTAAATGGGGGAAAATAATTCGGAAATTTCTGCCTAAAATAATGGTTTAAAGGGCATGTCCATCCCCCAAAACTACTGGCCCCACTCTGCAGTGCATAAATATCCTTACTTTACATCCCAGCTCCAAATTGCTGCCCTGCTATGTCTCCCCAAAGTCCCAAAAACTGGCCACCAGGAGCCTGACAGAGTCCATATAGGACTCTACCTCCTGTCTCTCCTCCGGGAGAATTTTGCCATGCGCACTGCATCAATCAGAAAATCATTGAACGTTCGGAAACAGTTTGGAACACTAACCGGCCATCTCTAGTAGACACATACACATAGTAGGTAATACTTCCAGGCAAATGAACTGATTATATCTCCCAAAGAGATAGTCTAGAGGGAGAACAGTAACAGTCCCAAAACAGAGCCCTGGGGAACCCACACTAAGTGGAACAGGAGAGGAAGACTTATTAACAGAGAAAGATCTGTTAGAAAGATAAGAAGCCATGAAGCAGCTACATTTCAGATGCCCAGCGAATACAGAATTTGCATGAGAAAAGAATGGTCCACAGTATTAAGGCAGGGTACACATGGAGGGACTATTTGTACCGACCGAGCACTTGCTATGAGTGAGCAATCAGCCAGGTCAAATGTCCGTCAGTCATGACAAATTCGGGCGAATGATCGACCGTGCGGTCCCACGATCGATCGCGATTTTCCAACACGTCCGTTCGTCCGATCCAGACGAACGGACGATCGAGGTCAGTCGCAGCCGGCCGCCCCACGCCAGGAGATATTTTTGGCCAACCGATCGAATGTGCCGTGAATCGGTCGAGGAGACGAGGAGATAGCGAGGAGAGAGAACTGGACCTTTAATTTTACAGTTTTAGGTCATTAGTAACCTTACAGAGGGCTGTTTTGATCGAATCACCCGAAAATTTTAAATCCTGATTGTAATGGCCCAAAAGGTTATTAGCATGGAGGTGGTTAGTAATACGTGTAAAGACGAGACGTTCTAAGAGGTAGTTTACGATAATGACAGTCAGCTATTGCACCCCCAGAATCCTTATATAGATATGACAAACCCACCTCTTCACCCTAACCTTCACATTCCAATACACACACCAATCTGTCACGAACGGAAAACTGACATAACATGGTGCAGCAGTGGTTCTTACCTTGTGATGTTCTTGTAAAGTTTCCCGGATGGACTATTTGACATTTTGGCTCTAATGTTGTAAGCAAAATGAATGACAGGGGTTTTTTTTCCTTGCAGGATTGTCAGAAGGTAAATGTATGGCCAGCTTAAACATCAAATTTCAGGACTGTCCTGCAAGTTCAAGGACAGTTGGTGAGTGTGCTTTGCATGCTTGCTTTTGAAACATGTTGCGAAAAGAGCCACCGCACATCGCCGTGGTAATGCTTTTTGCCGCAATGTTGGTCGCCTTTATATATATAACTATTTTGTGCTGTCGTTATTTTTTGCCGGTTATTTAAAGCCATTTATAAATATGCCCCTAAAGCTTTACACACGTTGGATAATTGGCGTACGATGCAGCCGACAAACGAGAAATTGCACGATATTCGTACGAAAATATAGCATCACCGATCGTCAAAGACCAACGACCTTCGACTATTGTCGGCTTTTTCTGACGATCAGCCTGGCGGATTTGTTCTGCCGATTATCGTATATTTGTACATAGTCGGCAGATTATCGCTAACGTTCTATGGAAAAATATATAAAAAGCTCATGCGCTGCTTTCATAATTGGGCGAAGATACGAACATTACTTTACGTACGAACACCTATATCTAATGACTATCGTGGTGGCTATTGTTGCTGTGTGTACATATGTCGTATCCATTATGAGGATTAACGATAATGTAGTTGAACGTTCGTTGGCTGCATCGTACGAAAATTATCCAATGTGTGTACGAGGCTTAAAGGAGAACTAAACCCAATTTTTTATACTCCAGAATCTGAAAACAACCCCCCTAAAAACACCAATAAACTATAAAATGCGACTTTAGTAAACTCTGTTAAAGTAAATCAAAGCCTGTTAAGAACTGGATGAAGTGTCTGTGTGTATGTGCAGTGTCAGACCACACCTCCTGACCTCAGTCACATGCTTCCTTGCTTTATCTGTCCTGGAAAAGGATTGGCTAGATATTATTAATGGGTGTGACCAACTGTAACAAGTTTGTGCCATAGCTAAGGACTGAGCATGTGCAGAACATAATGGTCGTTGACCAAACTGTGTGATACTAGAATGCTGAGAAGTAAAACACAAACCATATGTTATTTAGGTACATTTCCCAGCACCTGTATCAAAATGAGAGGTAAGACACAGATTACTGGTTTTATATCAAGGTGTTCTGCCTTCTGGTTCATTGTTGTTCTGTAGCTTTAGTTGCCCTTTAAGGATTTCTGCTAACTGTGGACTTGGCAGGTAGACAGCTTTTATTTTACATGTTTGATACATATCTTGTCAACAAATCCATAACAAATTGGATGTAATAAATCACAATATAAGCAGAACAGCTTGAAACCTTCCAACAGCTGTAGAATTTTTATAAACCTTAAGTTCAGCCAGTTGGCAACCCGGTAATATCTGTTCAAATTCAAGCATTACTGTAATGGTGATAGTAGCTAACTGTCTTTTTTAATAAAGATATTTTCTTGATTTTTTCTTATTTGCTTTAAATAAATTGTCATTGTCAGCACATTGTAAAATGTCAGTCATCTGCACATTCAGAATGCTAAACATAACACTTAAGGCTGGGTACACATGAACGGATTATTTGTCCCGACCGAGCGCTCGCTACCCATCGGTCGCGGTGCGAATGATCGATCGTGCGGTCCCATAGGGAACCGCACGATCGATTGGAATTTACAGACGTGTCCGATCGTTCGTTCGTCAGATGCGGACGCACAAACGAATGAGGTCGGTCAAAGTGCCGTGAATTGGTCGGTCGGACAAGAATATCTTCTGCTGGTGTGTACCCAGCCTAACACTTAGCACAGTCTTGTATTAAGTTAAGATTTTGCCTAAATGGACCAAAAACGGGGATTATATCCGTTAGCAAATGGATTGCAGTGCACATACATGCAGATAGCAAAGCGCAACCAGATTGCAGAACCCGACAAAAATGCGCTGGTGGGGCATAGCCGTTAATGCTAGCCATAGTAAATTTTACATAATTATTATGGGGATTTGCATGTGTAATTTATTCACTAGACAAATTCTGAGAGATTTCCAGACTGCTGCAAGTGCTGGAATCTCTGTAATGTTGGGTTACCTTTTCATAAAGGGTTAGTATGACAGCGGTGGCAGTGCAGGTCTTGCAAAAAAAAAAAAAACAAACACCAATGTAGCACTTGCAAGCAACTCAATATCATGCTTCTGGCTCTTCTGCATAGCTTTTTAAACACCACTAAATGCCACTCAGTGTCTGTTAAGCCACTTAGACTGATCCAGATTTCCCAGAGTCCCAAGAGTAATATTAAATAATGGCGAGCTAAGCGCTAGTTGCTCTGGATAAATTTACTTAATGCTGGTTATACACTATTAAGACATTAGAAAGATTTGACTGTCAATCATTGAATCTATTAAATGTCTTTTGGACCAGCGGTTCTTAACCTGACTTACCTGCGATGTTCCACCCAGCCCATTCATTTTGAGATTGCAAGTCGATTGCAAAAAAAGGTTGAGAAAACATTAGAAGTCAAGTGTGTAATGTATGGGCTCCTTAACAGTATTTTATAATCTAATAGTAATGTGTTGGGACAGTATAACCACTTACTGTATAAGATATAAATACTAGCTCCAGAACAAATAATAAGCAAACCCATCTGAAGCAACAGCATCAAACATGTCAACCCCAGCGACAAATTAGTATGTACTGACACACTGCTTCAAAACTCTCTGCAAATCTGAAGAACACAGAGGGGGGGATGAATAATTTACTTGCACAATAATGAAGACGATAGCTGAAAATGTCAGAATTCAAAACAAAAAACAATCCTATAATTTTCATCTCGCCTGCCCTCCCTTGCCCTTCCATGCGGTACTAACCTGATATATCATCGTTTTACAGGGTTCTACATAATAATGCATCCCCTATTCATTTGTGAGAAATAATTGTTAGGTTCAAAGCAGTGTCATTCTCTTTCCCTGCTAATGACATCAATATAGAAGCAGTCTGTGGGATCAGCTTATTAAAGCACAGAACAACTAAAAGATAGATGGGGTATATCACTAATAAATCCAAGAGTGTACAAGGGTTCTGAGATTCTTGCTTTTAAAAAAGAAATCTGCAGACGTGTGTCATCTTCATTTGGGGTGAACTAAACTATATTGGTTACTCAGGGGGAGTGTGCTACTGTTTGTTTAACACATGATTACCAACAACCCACAAATAATTAAACATTTTGAACAATTAGTTTTAAATGACTCCATAGAAAATTACAGCTGCTGTCTAAAAAATGACAGTGGTGGACTCAGGAAGCAGAACTTCATCTAATACGGTATTGGACAACATGATGAAACTATGGAAAATAATTCTAAGGATGTAAAAATGGAAGAAAGAAAGGAAGGTGTCTAAACTTCACTGTCAGAATCTCAACACATTATAAATTATGACCTGTAGACCATTTACAATAAAATCATCAATAAACAATTAAATTTTATTGAATATACATGCTTACATTGCCTTAGTTCGTCCTTGAAATCCGAGCTCTGTTTAACGGTCGTGTTGCCACAATACATATTTGTTTAACATGCACTTTACTTTTACAGAGCAAGGTAGAAAGGCAGATATTATGGATAAAGGTTTAGATTTCTTAACATTTACTTAAAGGAGAACTAAACTTACATTTTTAAAATCCTATTGTGAAAGCTTTTCTCCCCAGAACACCTATAGATTGTAAAATGATTCTGTAGTAAGTTGCATTTAGTACATGTAAGTAATAGATTCTGTAACTAAGAAGGCTTCCATGTTGCCATTACAACCCACAGCCCATTCACCCTTTAAAGAGTCATTCCCCCTGACCCCAGTATTCACTGTCTCTATGCACAGTGTTTACAATAAAAATGTCTCTACACCAATTTGGAAGTTTCTGATAAGCCTTTAAAACTCTGTAGTTTATTTACCAGTAAGTCTGATTTATATACAGCTTTCCTGGGGCAATACAAAATATTCAGCTGATTTTAATGATATTTTTTAGCCTTCTGTTCCTAGCAAAAGATAAAGCTTCTAAATGTACCTGTGTTGTTGACCAACAGGTTTCATCACATAAAAGTTTATGTGTTGGACGTGAATTTCGACCACCAAAATGTCAAAAGTTCAATAACCTTAGTTATGACCGACTAAAATTTTCTTCCATAAATGATAGTTTCACAGCAAAACCAGGATTAGGATAAAAGTACAGAGCATCGCTACTAATCATGTGGGCTGAAGGAGCAGCGCAGATACAATCACAGATGCGGCTGCCGGTCCCGCCCCCAGCTTGCAGTGTCTTGCAAGCAGAAGGCCGGGCTGGGCGTCGGAGGAGAGAGGGAAGGTAAGTAAACATCGGGGCACTTTCTTAAATTTATTTTATAGCGGTTGGGGCTGGGGGAAGATATACTATGATATGGGGGAAATTTTTTTATAAGGGTGGACACGCCCTTTAAATATAAGGGATAATGGACTATGAGCTTATTTGGCAGTTAGTCAACAGTTACTACCAAGGGACCCACAAAAGATGAGATAAGATGAATACTATTAAATTTCCCAATCATATTTCTGCATGTATGGCTAAATGTACTCTTTAAACATATGTTTCTGTCAATAATCTGCTCTCAGAGGAAATGGTTATCTTTCTAAGATATGAGATATATGGTAAATATATTCCAATTTATTCAAGGTCAGTACAGATAACTTTTCTAGAATTTTTCTTACTGACAAATATGCAGAGAGAATATGAGTCCTTAAAATTAGCATCAATGAATTTCCCCTATCATAGTAACAAACACATAGACAGTTGACAAGGTTGAATAAAGACATTCCATCCATCAAGTGAAACAGTTACAGTACCTGCCTGCTTATCTAAGAAATAATCTTGAGGAAGGAAAAAGACAGTATTAAATGTAATAAAATAAACCCAGACTGGATTTACAACTCATTCTTAAAGGGAAACTGTGGTCTTCATGCAAGTGGCCATTATTAAAGGGTATCTCTCCCCCCAAAATATTTTTGTTTCTGTAGTGTAGGGGTGTAGGGGATGCCCCAACCCTAAACACTAGGGCTTTAACATTAAAAAGTGCCCAGAAATCGACTTACCCACTTTTGTCCCCTTGGCTTCTCCCTCTACTGTTCTTCCATTCCCGGAAGAAGCAGTAGGAGCCAGACTGTCAGCCGCATCTGTGATTTGCTAAAAGTCAGCCAATCAGAGAAGTGGCTCCCGGCTATTGAGTGAGCCGAGGGAACGAAGGTGGGTAAGTCTATTTCTGGGCACTTTTTAATGTTAAAACCTTTTAGGGTTGGAGGAGGGTCCTATAAAATTTTATTTTGGTCTAGATGGTTACTGCAGCATGGTGGCGTAACTGCAGGGGCCCAGGCCCCCCCATGAGATTGGAGGCCGGGCCCCTGACCCCCCACTATCAGCTGTTTTTAAACAGCTGATCATGTGTATGAATGAAACATACGCACTCAGCTTTTTAAAAGACTGGACCCGAACTTCCTGAACCAAACCAAAAGTTTGGGTCCGGTCTTTTAAACAGCTGATTGCGTGTTTGTTTCATTCATATGCGTGATCATTCATATGATCATATGATCATATGTGCCAGCACTTCTAGCCATCTACTGCGATGACTTCTGAGCTCCACGGAGGTTTGCAGCTCTTTATATAGGTTTGCAGAAAACCCTAACCTGTTTCTGATTGGTCAATTTTTCAATGCTTGGTTTACATGGTTTACATGAACCAATCAGATTTTTCTGAAATAAAATAATAAGTGCCGGGTAGGGGGTCCCGGTTCAAGCTGCGGGACCCCTTAAGCCCCAAAGGGCCCTTTTCAGGGCTGCAAAGGCCCATCCAAGGTCCGCAAAGACACTTATAAGTGTCAGGCAGAAGGGTCTCGGTTTGAGCTGTGGGACCCCTTAAGCCCCGAAGGGCCCTTGTCAGGGCCTCAATGGTCCTTGCAAGGACCCGGGAGGGGGTCCCGGTTTCAAGCTGCGGGACCCAGAATGTCCGGACGCGGGATTGTCGGCAGTTCGCCAATCCGCGAGCGGCCATTTTCGGGAGTCTCTGGTCGTTCGGGGGTTTTCGGAAGCGGCCATTCGAGGCGTGCCAAACGTTCGAAAATCCTTGTACATTCGAGAATTCTTGAATATTCAAGGATTTTCGAAAATAGTCCCGTGAGCCTGGAAAATTTAACTAGTTCGAACCCTAGTTTGAATAGTTTGAGTTTGTCCGAACTCAGAGTTTATTTTAATAAAAATATCTCAAACTGTTAAATACAACCTACATGTTCACCAAATGCCGTCTATGTTTTTAATTGCCTGTTAACACTATGCTAATTACTACTCTTATTTACACTTCCCAAACCCCTTGCTAGGTGGAGGACTCCAGATACACAATTATACAAAATTAATTATATACAGGCAATAATGAAATTACATACAAATTAGTAGCATGCAATGTTTATATCTCAGCAGGCATCTGCAGCTTTTTGTGTTGCCCCATGGCTTTGAAGCGGTCAATTAAAATTCCATATAATATGGGGATTTCTTATAGCCATTAGCCAACAGAAGTATCTCTTCAACAATACCAACTCCCTGTTGAACTAGTGGTTCAGTGTTCTAGTGTCACCTCGGTCTCCCAGTTTCTGGGGAGATTTCATAAAAATGCCATTAAAGAATTTTAGATAAAGGAATCCCACAATATATATAGAAATCTATAAAGAAAATGCAGCGTAGGACATGAATCAAAATATAGTCCTGCATAAATGTTTTAACCTCTATTGAGTCTTCAGGAAGACCCATGGGGTTGAGAGATGTTTTGAGCAGCACAATAAATAAGCCCCTTTTGCAGGCACTTTCATGTTGCTCTGCTTTACTGGTTATCCGTGACTTAAATTGTAAGAAAGGCCCCTGCACAGTACTAACCAGTCAAGGCTACCACAGGGAAGCAGGGAAAATGCTTTTTGTGCAGTATAAACAGCTCTAAAATGCCTTCATTTACTTATTTTGAATTAACCTATAGTAAAATCTAGATACAGATACACATGGGGCTTGTTAAAACATCCAAACTAGCGCAAAATATACAAGATTAGTGCAGCTAATAACCAACAATCATAGTCATTAGCCAAGTTATAAAGCCTAGAACCAAGAAGAAAAAGAAAACCTGTGGCACTCAAAATGATGTATAATATAAAAACCCTTTATTAATACTTGTACATGGGCCAAGAGATATATAAAATCACTTAAAAACACATATAAATATCATCTAACATTCCCTCAGTCATATAGTGATATAGTGTAATACCAAAGTATAATAGTATATCTAATAGCTGTGTATGAATAGATACCCTGCAGTATACCAAGTCCTTGTAAAAGCAAAATACTGTTGCACATCTATATAAGGCAGTAAGCAGGTGGATAATATCCACAAAAAATAGTGTACATATAGGTCTAGCCTACATAATATAAAGTATACTCATCTATCCAGTCAGATACAAGTCAGGTAAGGCATCCTGCAGACTTAGAAGGCAGAACAGCAGTGGTAAGACCCATGGGCACCCGGGTATCAAATAGGGGACTGAGGGACCGAGCTCGCCAGACGCGTTTCGCTCTAGTCAATAGAGCTTTCTCAATGGCGTGAGGACGCCGACACAGACCAAGTTATAAAGCCATTACATTTTTTATATTATGAATCAGCATTGATAATTTGACAACAGCTATTGGCTCTCGGTAATTGTAGCCACTGCGTCGGTGTAGTATTTTATTTGGCAGACTTAAGCCAGCCATACACAGGCAGACGTTCTTCTGATTGGATTTCTGATTGAGTGCAACAACCGGTAATCCAATTGGAAGAACGGTTTGTAGCCTCCCACCTTCAGGCTCTGATCTTTCTTCAGATTTTTCATCCTGGGTTATAATATTTTCTAGGCACGTTGCTAGATAAGACCTAGGAGCCAGGTAGCCAATATGCTTAAAATTTTACACCTGTTAACTAACTGTATCTGTCACTCTGTCTCCTCCAATAAGCTCTGGAATGGTGCTTCCTTAAAAAACTAATTTCTGGGTGATTGTACATAATGTCATTAAATCAGTGAGCTGCAATTAATATCAGGGAGACCCCCCTGTATTCATGGAGAGAGGGGATGCCTGGTTTAGCCATTCACAGAGTAGGGGCATGTCCACATCAGGGTAATGACAGTGTATTTGTAAAAATGCATACCAAAAACCAAAACTGGTATTCATTAAAGTGTACTTTTCCAATGCAACTAGTGCACCTTTGTCAGGTAGCTATAAAGTGTGGAAGGGATATATGAAACAAATAAAATAGAAAAAAACCTGGGAAAAGAGGACACTGCCCCCTAGTGGCCAAGATAGATATACATTAAATGTAAAGATACATACAGGGAGATGTAATATAATTCATCATAGCGTAAAAAGGACCACACTTCCCAATTAATATTTTTTCAGCTACATTTTAGAGTGAAAACAAGCGCCTTTTAAATTGAGGTGTTACATTCGTGGTCCTTATCTTCTGGGTTCCCGCAATGCAGTTAATCGCGCTAAGTGAAAACTGCATCTCTTTAACTAGGAAGGAAGAGGAGCACGGAGGGTAAGTATTTCATCTCTCTGATAGTGAACAAAATATCAGAGAAGCGGCGCATAATACACAACCTGTTAAAAAAAAAACAACAAAAAACTAATGTTTAAAAAAACAGATTAAATCCAAGAGTGTTTTAAGCCCTTTACAAGCTCAGCCATCTAATTCACAATTCCGTTAACTCTCACATTGCAAAAATGTGTTTTCTTGCAGATACCAACCTCAAGATGCTTCCTGTGCGCAGCTGAACAGAGTACTCAGAGGCTGTTTGGATGCAGCTATATACGCAGTTAATGAGACACTCTACATACACACGTTGGCTCAGTGCAAAAAATAGAATTCTAGTGTACAAATAATTCTGTCAAACCAGCCTGGCAAACCCTGGATAAATAAAAGCAATTAGTTCAATAAGTTGGCCAAATTATTTTAAGCCCAGTCACCATGTCAAGGTTGCTTTGTTTAACTGGGTCCTAACTTACTGGTACTTGCCTTTTTGGCTACATGAGCTGACAGCTTCTCCTGTATGGCCTGGATGCTTGAAGATGACTCTAGTTTAAAGTACTTTGCTCAAATGAGCACATGACCTAACTATGTAATTTCCCAGAAGGCTTGGTCAAACCTTCAATGTAACACACAATATATAGAAAATTGGGCTGTTGTACATCCAAACTAAAAGGTGGCTCAGTGGTTAGCACTGATGCCTTGCAGTGCTAAAGTCCTGGGTTTGATTCCACCCTTGCACACATCTGCAAGGAGTTTGTATGTTCTCCCTGTGCTTGTGTGGGTTTCTTCCGGGCACTCCGGTTTCCCCCACAATACTAATAGGTTGTATGTGTCAAATAAATGTGCTTAGATTGTAAGCTCTTCTGGGCAGGGCCTGATGTGAATGTATACATGAAATTGTTAAGTGCTACGGAAGATGTTATATAAACCCACAATAATAATAATAATAATAATACACATTTGAAAAAATGACTCCTTACTTGCAAAACAGCATTTATTGTGACAATCAAAAGCAATGCACAATCTACAAGTTACTTTGCCCTTTACCATAACCCAGGATGTTGTGTGTTGTTTATCAACATTACAAAAAAGGAATTCATTTTTATATGTATTGAATTAAATTGAATAGAATTGAATTGTCACTTATACATCAAACAGCAGAAACATTTTAAGAAAACAATAACAAATGAAAAAAACATGAATTAAAAAAATGTGTGTATTATGACATAATGCAGCCCTCTCAATGCCAATGGCCGATATTATGTGAGTCATGGCCACAGAATGGGTGCATTTGTGCCTTAAATTTCACACTGTTTTCTTGGGGTGAAGAAATGGAAGGAACCCATACTATTATACCATCCTGACTGATTATTATCGCAATCTCCAATACAAGTCATTCTGAATTGAGAAAGCCAGTCGGATGACTAGCGAAACGTCTTCAAGAACTAAAGTCCAGTTGATCTAATTGAATACAACAGATATACCATGACCTGGATGAATGAGAACCTCCACAAGCAATTCTTCACATAACAAAGTGAAAGAGCTTACCTGAGAAGGGTAGAATGCTTACCTTATGGGCAACAGTTTGCCCATAAAATATATATCCCTTTTACTAGGCCTAGATTGATCACATATATATATAAAAGCCAAACAAAGGGCACTCACTATATATTTTAGTATTAAAGGTCATTTTATCTTGACCCCGGTGTCACGGGAAAGTTTTATAATATAATTATAATAAAGAATACAGTAGAAACATCATGTAACTGTAGCCCCCGCACCGGCAAGGCCTTTATCAAGCTGTTTGATAAAGGCCCATGATCAAAGGCTAATCTATATGTTTTATATAAAAGCCATTTTTAGGAAAATCCCATGAGTGCCCTGGAATTCTCTACTGTATTATATATACTGTATATATATATCAGGTGAGTGGGTATTCACAGGTTTCTGGATCACTGGGACATGTTTAGGGAGGGGCATTGCTGGTGCCTGGAATCCCCCCTTTCTGCCTACTCAGTGCAGTCTGCTGTTCTACTTCTCTTGGTGCCCATACACAAGTGTTTCTCAAACAGGGGTCCCTGAGAGGTTGCATGGAGGTCCTCAAAAGATTGTGACAAAAACTGTGAGGAGCCATCATTGTGTTGAATACAGATATATTGTATTTTTATATGTGTTTGGTGTATTGATGTCTGAGAGCTAAATAAAAGTAAGGCTTCCCTGAGATATAAACATTTGTCCAAGGATAAAAGAGGTTGAGAAACACTGGTATAGACCCATCCCTGCTGGGAATTTGAGTGCATTTTTAAATAGAGATATATTTATAGATCTATCATTTATATTTATATAAATTATGTATTTTAATGATTTGATGACCGAGAAAGTATAAGATAAATAATAATTTATAATGATTATTTTATGTAGGTGTTCCCTGAAACACGAAGATTGTTTTAAGGGGTCCTCACAGATAAGAAGGTTGAGAAACACTGCCATAGACGGTAACATAGTTTGTTACATAGATTGTTATATTGTTAATTTAGCTGTGAGTGAGGCTGGGTACACACAACGGGACAAATGTCTGTCGGTCGCGGCAATAGTGTCCGCGCCCAACAGTTTGTGCGACCAATTGTGCGATCCCATAGGTAACCGTGCGATTGGCTGTGATTTACCGTCACGTCCAATCGCCTGTTAGTCCGATCTGGACGAACAGGCGACTGGTATCAGTCCTGGCTGCCGACAAAAGCAGCACAGACCGAATTGATCGGAATATCGATGCTATGTATGCATACCTTTTGACAGGGCCGCCATCAGGGGGGTACAGGTGATACTACTGTACCGGGCCTGAGAGGCTTCTGGGGCCCGGAGAGGGAGACCACATGTGGGGCCCTGCGGGCCCGCTATGTTAAACTTTTTTTGCAGCTACCGCGACTCCGCAACTTAGTTGAGTCCCCGCAACTTTCCCTTTGAAATGTCCGCCGGCACCGCCCGGCGCATAGCCGTGACATCACAGCGCCGCGCAAGTACAGGGACTGGCTGCCTAGGACGCGCGGCGCACTCTGAGTCTCCGACCTATGGGGAGACTGAGTCACTAGTTAGGAGGAGAAGAAAGACTCGATACATTCCTGGTCAGCTTTCCATACATTTCACCAGTCCCATTTTATCATTTCACCAGTCTCAGCTTTCCATCCATTTCACCAGTCCCAGTTTAGAATTTCACCAGTCTCAGCTTCCTATCCATTTCACCAGTCCCAGTTTGAAATTTTACCAGTCTTAGCTTTGCATCCATTTCACCAGCACCACATATGTAATTATTGGCTGAAGAGATATAACTACATATGTAATTAGCAGCCAAAGGAATATCACCACATATATAATTTTGGAGCGCAAGGAGCCTTCCTGATTATCTTGGAAATGCGGGAAATTGTGATAATATATCATATAGATATGGAATCATAGTTCGCAGTACTGCTATTTGCTCGATATTCAGCTATGCACATTATAGGGCATGGTGACACGGCGGAGCAGCACTCAAGTTCATAGTAGCGTTTGTTAGGAGAATGGCGAATAAACTTTATAATCCACTGGATTAGAGGCCTTAGCTAAGGGATTGGAACCTTGACTTAATCACACTTTAACAGGACCTAGATGTAAGTGTACTGGTGGAAGATTGTAATGGAGTTCCATAGGCTGACACGGAGGACCGGGATTGAATATACTGTGTGACGATACTCTGCTTCAAGGGACGGTAACTATGTTGCACGTATCCATATGCTTTAAATGTATATGCTGAAACTTGTTACACTGGTTTCCATCTATATTATCTTGTTGCAAATTGAGTGGAAGAACTTTTAGTGGCTCTAATAAGATACAATAGGATTGTGAAATCCAGAATCAAACTGCTTAAGCTGGATGGCATTTACATTAACTCTTGGCAGCATGTTTATGGAAATCTTTTCAAATTGGATACAACATAATCGTGGATTCTATATTTCCAGAGACTGTTTAACTTCCAATCTGCTATTAGGCTCTAGAGTGTTGTAATTTTATATATGGGGGGATACTGTTTTGTATTTATGTGTTCTTTATATGAATATAAATTTGCATTCGGTATTCATGTCTGAGTGATTTATTACTATAACATGCAAATAGCGTATTTCTACAGTGTCCATTATTGGTTGCAGTGCTGGTAGAGTTTCTTGGCCTTAGGTCATGTGGTCATCTGTGTCACCATGCCCTATAATGTGTATAGCTGTATATTTATCTCGTAGCACCATCTGATTAGTACAGGTGAGACATCCAGACACTTTAAAATATATTAGGGAAGTGCGATCCTTCATTCGTATAATTATTTGCTCGATATTGCATCATTACCACCGTCTTAAAACTCCATTGTGGGTCTGTTATTTTATGAAAGTGTCGGTATTTATGACCCCCCGTGGAAAATACCAAATACCGTTTCAGCCATTTGAATCACTTTGCGGTATTTTGGCATTCTTAGCTAAAGATAGTCAGGTATTATTATTTAATAGAGTAGTGTTATTTACTAGCCGGTAGTGTTATTTAACGCTCATGCTTTATAAATACAGCCCAGAGTCTTTAAGATTCTTGTTGAAAGGTCATACCGCACCTTTAACGATTAATATGGTGATCGTTAATTTGCGTAAATCTAGGACCGCAATTGTAGATCCCCAATCACCCATAGAATACCATTGCTGTAGTTTACCAATGGATGGTATTCTACGAATGGACAGTCGCATATTCACGTACGTTCGCTGCAAATGTTCGATTGTGGCCATACAGTAACGAAAACCCAGCAGTTTATAAATATGGGCCTGTCGGTCATTTTTAAAGATCCCTCTACACACAGTCCCGTTCTTCCTATACTAAGTATATATAAAGTACATTATATATATGAGCGGCCGGCTCCCTATACTTTTAGTTCTGGAGCACGAGTGATCCCGAAGGCACCGGTGAAAATTTGTCGGCCTCAGGAATGCTCGAAACAGCTGTACACACATTACCGATACCCATTGATACTGAGGGGATCTGCCCTTTATCAGTAATGTGTGTACTCAATTTAACAATCCCCTGCAAGATTGAGACTTGTATGTTGGTGGGAATGTCCTGGGCATATTGACATCCTCATTGGCTTCACCTAAAAAGTTAAAACAGTTCCTTGATGAAATTCAGGCCAAAGGCAATTTACATTTGCCATTTATTTGATAATTGGTGAGACAAGGGGCCTTTCAACAAGGCAATGACAGATATGGAATCTTACAGTAGGAGGAAATTCAGAAAAAATGATCTCAATTACAAGATAAGCAATGGAACTAATTACCATGTCACAAGCAATAAATCCTCCCACCTAGCTAAAGCATGGTACACACCATGCAACCTTTCCTCCTGAGCCGTTTGGCTCTTCCAGGAGAGCCAGGAGGAAGTACTGCCGGCCATGGACACTATTGCTGCGAGCGGCAGTCCTTCATCCTGGCCGACCAGTTGGAAGAGCCAAACGACCAAGCATGTGGTCGCAGTCCTTAGTGAACCGCATGATCAGCCATGGTTTTCTGACCTGTCCGATTCGGACGAAAACAAATGGTCGGTCTCGTCCGAAAACTCATACAATAGTTTTGTCTAGATCGACGATACACTCGGTCCAAAATATTGCATGGTGTGTACCAGCCTTAAAGGTCACATTTACCTTTAAAACTAAAGCATGGTAGACAGCTTAAAATGTTTCCTCCTGACCAACCGTTCAGCACTTCCGACAGACTGTTGGGCACATCTACTTTGGCCGCAACCAACAGAGGACCACTTGATCGGTCATGGTTTTCAAAGCGTCTGATCATTTGCGTCAAATGGTCAGCCACATCTTACATCCAATATTTCGGCCTGACTGACCAAAACTCAGAAATGTCGATTGGTCAGCCCGAATTAATGGATAGTGAGTACCCAGCTTAAAGGTTCCCGCACACATGCGACCAAAGTTGCAAACTCACAATTTGATTCCAACGATTGTTTTGGACATACTTCATACGGAATGATTGTTCGTTTGTCCTATACATGCAAATGATCCCAATGGGCACCCTATGGTGCCGGTAATGATCCAATAGAAATGTTTCATTCTGCCCTATAGGTCGCCACCTATCCATAGCCATTGCTGATATTCAGTAAATATTGTCGGTTCTGCTCCTTAAGATCCTATAAGATTCTGAAAATCAATGTCCAACAACACCGCTAACTTCTGATATAATATTTTAACATGTCTATCAATTTTCATTGTCTCGCCCTCCAGATTTCTCATAGTATAAAGACTATCAGGGAGATTCAATAAAAGTTCTTATTGTTAAAAATGGTGCTAATTTTGCCCCAACCAATCAGATCTTATTTAACATTTGAAAGCTAACATCTGATTGGTTGGGGAAAAATTAGCACCATTTTTAACGATAAGAACTTTTATTGAATAACCCTGATTGTGTGCTAAAAGCTTTGATGTCAACGAAGCCATTGATGCCATTAATCTTCTGGTCACGTTGAGACCATAGACGTGAAATCTGAAACCACTTCTTAATTCAGCTTGGTTTGTAAAGAGCCCATTTATGATACATTAATTGGCAGACCTTTGTTTATTTCTTAGTCGGACATCTTTGGGCTGAGAACAGGGGCACTTGAGCTGAGGAGACGGGCGAAGGCTGTGGAAGAATGTTTTGAGATACCATCATAAAGAAAGACGGAGTTGAAGAAACATTTTCTTCTTTTTTTAGCTTTGGTAGTCATCATGGTGATAGTAAAATAAATAGACATTCAAGTAGTCATTAAATTAAATTAACCTTTTTAGGTGTGATATAATTCAAATTTATTCCACCTGCAATTAAGAAATCAACATTTATATAAGAGAAGACTAGCAGACGTTTGAGAAAAAAACATACAATACTCTTTATATTCTTACTGGTACCCCAAGCATCTGGAATTCTCAACACTTGACTAAGAGCCAACACGAAGTCATTAAAACCTTTTCTTCTCTCCTTTTTTGTGTTGTTTTAAAGGAACATAAAGAGCAAAATGCAACCTTCTTGGTTTCAAAGGGGACATAACATTGTCGTAGAAGGCCAATATGTTACTGTCCCCCTTAAGGCAGTGAAAGGGTTATCAATCTGCCCACCCTTATTGTTGAGTGGAGGCTTTATATGATTTTGTTAAATTGTGCAGATTTATTCTTAGATCCTAAATGAAGGGCAATGTCAGGTCCCCTATTCTTTGCACAGAATGTGTTACCCAGTTTCTAGCCAGATAAAAAAGAAAGGGTGGGTTCAAGTGTTTCTAAGAACTCCCCACGCCGTGCAGAATGTTAGGATTGAAGGCGGGTCTCTCCTTCCCTTTCTATTGTAACGGACACTGCTGAAATGGACTGGGTGCTTTGCCAACAACCATTGCCCCCATTCCTTTCTATTCTATACAAATGTAAAGGAAGGCTAATAAAACAGTCAAATAAACCGTCACTGCTAGTAAATCTTTAGCAGACAAAACACTACACTTGTGGCACTTCCAAGGTACCAGTTTATACCCTGCCACACACACCAAAAGCTCAACACAACGAAAATGATTGGAATGATGTCAGTGGTTGGTTTAGCCAATCAAAATCTTGTAAAAGTTCCTTTGAGTTATTTTTAAACAAATGCACCTAAGAACTGAGATTGAGAGCAAAGCAATCTGAACATCTAGGAAAGAAAAAAACGGCATATTAATAAGTTATATAAAATAAACAGATACGGTAGATAGATAAATAGAGAGAGAGAGAGAGAGAGAGAGAGAAAGATCGATAGATAGATGTCCATCATGACATTTTATCAACAAATGATTGAATTACTCTACATCAAATCAACCTGTTTTCTAGACTGCTGATTAATGGCCATATTGATCTGACCAAACATATCTGTTTGAATTCAAGCCATTTTTTATTGGACATATTAATTAGCCATTGATGTGGGGTCAACCCCCCAGAGCTATTCATTGGTCAGGTCAAATGGTCAGCTCTGTATATGTCAGTGTATTTTTTCTTTTCAAATTAATGACAAATTGATTTACTAAGGAGAACAAAAGGCATAACATAAATAAGTGCAGTAAGTGTCTCCAAGGGCTCCCGAAATTTTATTTAATTACTTTAAAATTAAATTGTTTTAGGAATGGAAAATGAAGAAGTGTAACCAAGTCACTTAGCCAGGTCAGAAAATCTACAGGAGAAGATTTGACAAATCAACTTTTTTTAATAGAGTTTAAAGGATTGTGGCTTTGTTAAGAGTAAATGTTTGCAATATATCTTTAGTCCAGCAAATCCAGGAAAATCAGTTGCGTGATTGGTGACAACATTCCCACTGATGTCTGTTGACTGTTGGGACTGGGTGTTGTTTGGCATTACTGGGTGTTGTTTTTTCAGACACAGAGGATTATGGGATTGGGTTAGGCATGAAAACTACAATTCAAAATTTTCATTGTATTTTTAATTGCAATTATTCATAGGCCCCTTTCTTATTGGTTGGGGCAAAATTAGCACCATTTTTACGACAAGAACTTTTCTTGAATCTCGCTGTATAACAAAGGGTTAAATAGGCAGTATGACACCAAAGCAAGGTTTTCTTCTACTTAATGTACAATCCTTGCAGTAATACATCCCCATAGCTATTATTAATTTATCATTGCACAAAAGAAAAATTACGAGCGTTCAATATTTTATGTAGCACAGAAATATTAATGAAAAATTAAGTTTTGACCTCTTAGGATTTAAAAACATTTCTTTTTTTATGTTTAATATGTAACAATTAAATCTTCCTTGAGGGGCAAGAGTGTTCTATGTCAGGGATGTACTGTCAGGGATGTGAGGCCCTCCTGATGGGTTCAAACTACAGGGAATGCTGGGATTTGTAGTTTGCAACCATCTATATCCGTGATGATTTGAATTAGTTGAAAACTCCAGAAAATATAGTAACATAGTAATTGACGTTGAATAAAGACATTTCCTGACAATAAACGGCAATTGGAAAGTATCCCTGGATCAACCAGATCTATATGTATTAATACCAGTAATTCTCAATTTTATTTTGTTTTAGAAACTTATCCAGGTCACTTTTAAAGTTATTTAATGAATTCTGCTGGAAGACAGTTCCACAGTGTCACAGTTCTCACTGTAAAGAAACCTTTCCTAACCTGAAGATGAAACTTCTTTTCTTTCAATCTTAAAGGATGTCCACGTGTCCTCTGATATGACCTATTAGTGAACAATGCGCCAGAGAGTTTATTGTATGGCCCATTAATATATTTGTATAAGGTTATCATGTCCCCACGCAAACGTCGCTTTTCCAATGTAAACAGCCTTAACTTGTCTAATCTGCCTGCATATTCGAGCCCCTCCATTCCCCTTATTAATTTAGTTGCCCTTCTCTGAACTGCCTCAATTTCCAAGATGTCCCTTTTGTATATGGGATTCCAAAACTGCACCGAATATTCCAAATGAAGCCTTACCAGTGCCTTGTAAAGAGAATAATATTTTTCTCTTTTGAATCTATTTCTTTCTTTATACAAGACAATATCTTGCTAGCTCTAGCCGTGGCTGTCTGATATTGTTTGCTACAGCTAAATCTGTTCTCTACCAGAACCCCAAAACATTTTTCCATTAGAGATTCACTGAGATATTTATGGTGCAGGTGGCACAGGGATTATTAAATACCAAATGCATCACCTTACATTTATCAACATTGAATCTCATCTGCCATTCTGCTGCCCATTTTGATAATCTATCTAGGCCTGCCTGCAGCACTTGCACATTATTTGAAGTTTCCAAAGCTCTGCATAGTTTAGTTTCACCAGCAAACACAGAGATCTTGCTCTCAATGCCCCCTTCTAAGTCATTTATAAACAGATTAAACAGAAGCGGCCCCTGTACAGAACCCTGAGGCACTCTGCTTAGAACTTTAGCCCACATAGATGTAGCTCCATTTACCACCACTCTCTGTTTGCGATCCAATAACCCATGAACAAATGATTTCTTCTAGGCCAACAGTCCTCAGTTTATACATTAGTCACCTATGTGGCACAGTATCAAAAGCTTTTGCAAAATCCAAAAGAATTTGCGAAATATATTCCTTACATTAAAGAAGTAGTTTAGGCAAAATGTATTTTCCTGATTTATAATGCTGAAAACTGCTAATTCCTAACCAAAGATATTCCAGTGTGGAATATAACTAGATTGCAAACTCTACAGGGCAGGGACCTCATTTCCTCTTGTGGCAAAGCTCTAGCACTTCTATTTATATAAGCTATATATTTATGTACTGAACTATCTATGTACTTGTTCCCCTTGTATGACTTTATTGTATTTCGTTACTGTACAGTGCTGTGTCCCCAAGTGGCGCTTTATAAATAAACTATACATACATACATACTTATCACTAAGGCATGCCCTTAAGTTACCATTCTACCCTCTACCTTTAGTACAGATAGATACAATGTATCTACAGCTACTCTGTCCTTCACTTGTCAGGCTATTCTGTACTTTACTTGCCCACTGAGCACGTCCAGAACAGTGGTTTTAGAAAGGGGAGGGGTTAAAAGTGATTGAAGGGCAATCTAACCACAAAAAAAGAAAAAAAACTTGCATGTAGGAAACAAAGGTTGATATGCAAGTCTTATTGGATTGTATCACCCTTATACAGACAAACTAGGAAATATTTAGGTTTATTCATAATAATGAATTAATAATTAATGCTAGTGGACATCTTATTGGACATCTGATCAGGCATAATTTTGCACCTCTTATTGAATAAGCCTGAATATTATTTATTTGGTCATGTATGAGAAGGGCAAACCAAATGATTTCCCATGGACTTGAATCAACCCAGGGACTGAGACCATAACGGACACTATTAGGGGTCCTACAAACAGGAAGGATTTATTTATTACACATTGAAAATCCCATTTTTTTCTCTATATTATATTTATTTGCATTGACTTTTTTTTGTAGCAGAATCAGATACAAATTTCTGCCTGATCAGTTTTTAAAAAGTGGAAACTAATGTAGTTATAGTGGGGATTAAGCGTCCCCTCTAGGACAATTTACAGCTGTTATTACACACCCATATACAAAGCCTTCATGTATTGTTATGAACCGGTTAGATTAACCAGGTCTACAATGTGCAAAGCTAAACACTGAAAGTTCAACTCCAGGTTAGGATTCGTCAGCAAATGTGAAGAGGAGAAAGGCAGAGTTTGTAGTGGAAACAAGGTCACAGATTGTCACAGATTGTCACAGTCGTCGATCCTGACCTCATGGCAAAGGGAGAGTTACTCCCAGAATTCCCCCTGCTCAGACACAGTCATTTAACATGTGTACAGAGCTGTTTTTTTATCCTTCTTTGTAGAAACTCCCTTATTGGAGATCAGTTCAGAAAACTGGTATTACCCAATTAAAATAAAGTTCATTCGTTTTTATGGGAGCTTGCACTGAGGGGGAGTGGCAAGGATTGAACAGATTTTACAATGTTCTGTTACATCATAGGTGTGTCATATTAAAACTTAGCAGCTCTAAAGCCTCTCGTTCACAATAGCCGTTTTTGCAAATTTGATCAAATCGGCTGCAAAATCAATGATATTTCCTGTTTATTGGATAGATTGATTGACTATATCAGTTTATCGAAAAAACAAAGATTGGGCAAGGTGGAAAAATTTCGCGCCCACGTGCGCAATTCTGTGCAATGTGCTTCCTATATCAAACCCTATTGAAGCGCATGCAATACGCACCAAAAATGGTGATCGCATAGTAGTAGTAGTGTAGTGGGGTAGGACCCATAGAGTTCTACATGCACTGTGCTTCCACTAGCGTGTTCGGAACGCTAGTGGGGTCAAGCCCTTAGAACTGCTCTCTTTGTTTAGCTGCTTTAATTTGCAACATTGTTGTAAAGAGCCCGAACTCAACACACTCTACTTGGAGACAATGTTGCAAATGAACTGATGTGAAGGACAGAGGGGGGAGGATGAGCTTAACTAAAAGGACTGATGAGAGCAGTTCTAAAAAGGTAAGTTAAGCTGGCCATACACATGCGATTCCACAACATGTGTGCCGACAGATCACATTGGTATCATGCTGTGCTGTGGGAACGTTCGGCTGTGTGGCCATATACTGCATGATCGGATCGGCTCCCTCTACTTAAAGTAAAGGGAGCCGATACTGACGGATGGAAATTTTCCATCATTCCCAACCGATCTGAGTGGCGACTACAGTGGTTCGCCGGCTTTCCAATCGTTCGGGAACAGCCCCTACACACGAACGATAATAGGTGAATCTCGTCATTTCCGGACGGAATTTACCCAATATCATTCATATGTATGGCCACCTTAAAAGCTGCTGCAGACTTTATAACAGTGGCCCCTGTGACTAGCAGACATGAGATCCCTATTACTGCCTCTTTTTTCCTTCCACCCAACTCTCCAATTAGAACTAGTAGGTGAGGAGTGTACAATTCTAAAGTTATCAGGTATAAAGTCCTCAGTTTTTATGTAAACACGAATTCCTTACTGCAGTTACAGCAGAGAGACAATGTACCTATTAAATGTATTAAATGTTTCTCCTAATTATGGACAACCAGACAAGAAGGGGGTAAATAACAAATGTTATGCAATGCAATGTTAATAAAACTGAATAACAAAAGAAAGAAAAGTAACTTATCTTCCAACTGGTTACACTGTCACCTAATGTAGAGAAAGCAGTGTATGAACCTGCCTTGTATCTCTCTGATAGTAACTAATCTTCCAACTGGTTACAGGGTCACCTCCTAATGTAGGGGGAAGGAAAGCAGTGAATGAACTTGGCTTGTATCTCACTGATAGTAACTAATCTACCAAATGGTTACACTGTCACCTTCTAATGTAGGCAGAAGGAATGCAGTGAATGGACCTGCCTTGTACCTCTGGTTACACTGTCACCTCCTAATGTAGGCAGAAGGAATCCAGTAAATGGACCTGCCTTGTATCTCTCTGATAGTAACTAATCTTCCAACTGGCTACACTGTCACCTCCTAATGTAAGGAGAAGGAAAGCAATGAATGGACCTGCCTTGTACCTCACTGATAGTAACTAATCTAACAACTGGTTACACTGTCACCTCCTAATGTAAGGAGAAGGAAAGCAGTGAATGGACCTGCCTTGTATCTCACTGATAGTAACTAATCTACCAACTGGTTACACTGTCACCTCCTAATGTATGAAGAAGGAAAGCAGTGAATGAACCTGCCTTGTATCTCACTGATAGTAACTAATCTACCAAATGGTTACACTCAGGGCCGCCATCAGGGGGGTACAGGTGATACTACTGTACCGGGCCCGAGAGGCTTCTGGGGCACGGAGAGGGAGACCACATGTGCTATGTTAAACTTTTTTTGCAGCTACCGCGACTCCGCAACTTAGTTGAATCCCCGCGACTTTCCCTTTGAAATGTCCGCCGGCACCGCCCGGTGCATAGCCGTGATGTCACAGCGCCGCGCAAGTACAGGGACTGGCTGCCTAGGACGCGTGGCGCACTCTGAGTCTCCGACCTATGGGGAGACTGAGTCACTAGTTAGGAGGAGAAGAAAGACTCGATACATTCCTGGCTGGCTCGGTGCAGATAGATAGATTAGACAGATAGATAGATAGATAGCAGAGTTAGATAGATAGATAGCAGAGTTAGATAGATAGCAGAGTTAGATAGATAGATAGATAGATAGATAGATAGATAGATAGATAGATAGATAGTATATAAAGATATTGATTTTTGCTTTTGCCAACTACTTTGCTTGGGGCAGGGGCTGTAAAGGGGAGGGGGGGGGTCTCTTGTTGTGGGGACTGGTGTTCCAATTATCTCCTGTGGTTGCGGCCTGGCAGGTATTATGTGTGGGGAGGTAATTACTATGGGGGGTACAGCTGGGGCCTGGCTGGGGCCCAGTAATTTACCTAGTATGGGGCCCTGAAAATTCTGATGGCGGCCCTGCCTTTAGACATTAGATAGATTAGACATCTAATCTACCCAATGTGTGCTAGTGTATGGCCAGCTTGTTATTCCACTGTGATGGAGCTTAGTGAGCAGGAATAGGGGACAGAAATTGATGGAGATTGTTCTATTTGTTATTCTTCTTTATACAGAATGATTGTTCAATGTGCCCATACATGGCTGAATCTTATCGTCTCCCTATACTGTAGTAAAGGGAGTCGGTAATGGAAATTTTCCATTGTGCCTGATAGGTCCCGATACTGACAATATTCTTTAAATTTTTGCAGATTCACCATCAGTTTCACAGGTCTGACTTTGAAAGACACCGTAAAACTGAATGTTAGGCTGGGTACACACAGATAAATTTTTCGTCCTGACCATTTGGTGCTCTCGAGTGGTCGGCCGTGGCAAATGTCTCCTATGGACCACATGATCAGCGATGATTCAACAACATCTCAGATGGCCTGTTCATCCAATCCAGCCTTAATGAATATACTTTACAACAAAAGTAAAGTATGATCCATAAATAATAGAACACATGGATGTATTTGGTCATGAACCTCCTTCTGGGCTTGTTCAGTGGTAACCCATTTAGGAATATCCCCCTTGAAAATCCTGCGCTTGCTGCTGACATGATGATTAGATGATTGCACATTGATTTTATACCATAATAGTTATCTATTGCCTTTGTATGTTCTATTAATGTGGGATATCTCATATGTTCTTTTAGAATATATTTAGAATTCTTCTACATCGGCTGGCTAAATTTTCCACTGTTAAATAGTGATCAGATCTAAGGATACTACAGCGGATCAATTGCTGTTCATTTATGAAAAAAGCACTATTTATTTTCAGACACCGTCAGTCAGATGATTCAACATCCAATTTGGCTTTTTCTTCATGTCAGTTCCAGTCACTATGTTTCAAGATGATATAAGTGCACAGTAAGTGGTTCCTGGATAACCAGCAGACTCTGCTCATTAACAGAGGAGTCTACGTCAAAAGCAAGAACTAATGCTAAATATAACCAATGGTAAAGGATATTTTAATAAGATAATTAGATATAAGAGATTATACAGTTATCATCTGTAAAACATTTGCTCAGCCTAACCACTGCTTAATTTACTTTCCTATGAGGATTTTGTAACAAAAGCCAGAATGTATATTTCAGGACTAGGGATGGACTAAAAACTTGAATCCGAGTTCGAGACAAACTTTATGAGTTCGAACTTTATGAGACGAACTTTTATGAGCTCCCCGGCCCTATCAGCAGAGCTGGTGTCACCGGATGGAAGAAAGAAGACGTCGCCCAAGGGCTCTTTTAAGAGCCGCTCACTGGGGGTCCTGGTTCAAGCTGCAGGACCCCCAACAAAGGCACTTATCAGTGCAGCAAGGGTCCTTACAAGGGCCTGGGAGGGGCGTTCCGGTTCGAGCTGTGGGACCCCTTAAGCCCCAAAGGGCCCTTGTCAGGGCCACAAGGGCCGGGGGGGGTTCCAGTTCGAGCTGTGGGACCCCTTAAGCCCCAAAGGGCCCTTGTAAGTTGCGGTTAGAGTTTTACTGAACATTCTAAAATCCTCGAACGTTCGAGCGTGTGCGCTACGTCCGGCTTTTATGCTGTTTCCCACGCACGGAAATGTTACCCAGACCATCTCCCAGGTCCCAGGGGCCTGAAAGGTAAGTTTACACTGAAATATTTCAGAAAGTTCATTCGAACTTTCCAAACTATTTACCCCCCATTGACTTTAATGGGTCAGTTTTCGAACTTTCAAACTTTTTTAGAAGTTCGAAAACGGAACGAACTTTCGAAAGTTCGGCCATCTCTAGTCAGGACTCCGGAGACTTTGCAATATGGCCTAGATAACTTGGGTCAAACACAAATACAGCGGGTTGGGTGCTTGTCAACAAGTGGGGGGGGTTTTGTAAAAAAAAATGTGTGCGTAGTGAGTGGCAGCCATTTTAATAAAACAGTCAGTATCAGACTGGTATGTTGGGCTCACCAAAAATCATTAAAGGGCAACTGTGGTCTGAAAACAAGTCAGGGGTAAATGAAAGCCTGCAGAACTTCCTTTAAAATGAGCCGACAATCACATCTCTGGCTGGAGCCTGTGAGAAATTATATTAGGGTGAATGTTTAAACTTCCTGCTTCCAATAGGTTGAGTGACATCACCTGACCTCTGCCCGCCCGTCCTGGGGGAGAAGCATACTTAGTGCTGGGGAAATCAGGAAGTACCTGGGGAAAAGATTGACAGTTAAGAAGCCTATTAATGCAGACAGAGGCTGGTCACATGACTACAAGCTGGTCACATGGCTGAAAACAGGAAGTGTTAAAGCAGGAAGTAATATTGCTGAACCTTTCCAGCAATAACTTCTCACAAATTTTATCTAGAGTTTTGAAGGTATGATGCAAGGCTTTTTATACAATTCTTACTTGTTTGGAAGAATTCAAGACCATAGTTATTAAAGACAGGGAGGACTAGGCCTGTAGGCATGGCCTTTCGTGTGATGTCATGCCACATGGCCAATTTGGCTGGCTTAAAACTCCCCAATCCCATCAATGTTAAACCTACTGCTCCTTTGTACCTTGATCTCCAACAATGTTGAATACAGTGAGATTCCTTCATGTACCTGCATTATAACCCTATGTATTTATTGTATGGGGACAGGAAATATTAGCATTTTCCAATAGCATTGACATACTACTGTATATTTACATGCAAGAATAGCCAGCATGTTCAACCTACTGTGAAAGGGAGACTTCAGTGTGTTTGCCTTCGGATTGTTACTGTAACAAACGTTTTTACCTCTTATTAAATAAGCCACTAATTATTCAAACAAGAACTAAAATTAAAATATTCATATGATTTATCATCTCAAGGAGAACTGTGGTCTTGAAGCCTTAAAAATACTGAATAAAATGACATATCACTTGCAGAGTAATTTCAGCTATGAGGCAATCAAAGGCAGTTGACTTGGTTGGCTTTGTATCAAACAACTGTTTTGGCTGACTTATTTAATCTATTGGCTCTCGTCAGACATCGTTCATGTTCCACTGGGTCAGATCATCAACGAGGCTGGCCAGGCACCCATATATTAAAAGACAATCAGACAAGATGGTCGTTTGGTAAACGTGTGTCGCGGGTCGGGCCCGCAATCAAACGTGTGTATGAAGCTATACTCTTTAGGAGAAATCTGCCACATATATGGCTCATCCCCCAGCCTTTTAGTAGTTACTTAGAAGTTTTCTTTTTGTTTAATTTTCTTTTAAAGCAGACCTGGGCAAAGTAAGGCCAGGGCCACATGCGGCCCTTTGGGTGCCCCAGACTGGCATATATTAATCATAATATAAATTGATTGTTTCAGGCTGAATAATTAATTTATTTTTATTTAGTATACTTTATTTAAAAAATGATGACTTGATTAATTGAATCTGATGAAACAGATATTACACACCTTCTATTATATTTGCAACTAATAAAAAAACCATCCAATGAACCAGGGATATTAATTTAATCTTTTTTAAAATCCAGTTTTATAATCTCTATAATGAGAATTGAATTGGACATTTTCTCCGCAATCCAAGTTTCTCATGTGGCCCCCTGTGAAATTTAATTGCCCACCCATGTTTTAAAGCATACACATGAACTTTCATTGCAAATTCATAGCAAATTCAAATCTAAATTTGTAACAATTTACAAAAATGATCAAGCGTTCATGTGAGTACATACAAAGCAATCGATATTTTCTCAAGTCAATAATGACTGAGGGTATCAGTGGTAATTGGTTGTTTTTAAGGTACTCACATGCCCAATAATCATTAAATTCTGTCGGATCCAATGGTATTTATTTAGTATTGTACACATCACAATTAAGAAAAAAAGCAGCCTAAACAATCTATGTTAAGCAAGTGGTTCTAACATAAAGAGTGTTCAATGTCCCAACCACGATGCTTACTTTGGTGGTCAGTTGGTCCAGGTGTTAAAAACCCCGAACCCTTCGCTTTAGCTGTCACCCCCTGGGCGTCTACACAGGAACTGAGGTTAAAACAAACTTAGATATCCACTACTCACCGCTGACTCGCGGCGGTTCCGGTGCAGCCCGCCCCAACCCTTCGCTCGGTTGTACACAGACTTAAAATAAAACGGCAATGGAGCTTCACGGCGCACACCGGCATATGAGACCAGCAGGACCAACTTGTAAAATCATCACATTTATTAAACACATATGCAAGGAAAACATCACCTTACCCGTTTCGAGCCGACAAGGCTCTTACTCATAGGTTTAAGAAAGATCATGAGGTGTTCAAACAACATTTATAGACACTCCCACCAATCATATCCCAATTAATCAGGTGGAAATAGAGTGTATTTAAACAAACTGACACAGGATAAAAGGAACAAAACACATCAGTACTAACTATAGAAAATAGTTATATACAAACTTGCAATATGATTCGATTACTCATATACAGAGAAACAGTGTTGCATAAGTAGCATAAGTAGTTCCAGTAAATT
Source organism: Hymenochirus boettgeri (assembly GCA_019447015.1). Classification (NCBI taxonomy): domain Eukaryota; kingdom Metazoa; phylum Chordata; class Amphibia; order Anura; family Pipidae; genus Hymenochirus; species Hymenochirus boettgeri. The sequence goes on along the minus strand of CM033471.1, from coordinate 202,927,384 downwards.
CATCTTTGCTCATACAGGGGTAAAAAACAGAACATTCATTGTGACATTAAGTACCTCATTTAAAGGGGCAGTTGGATACCTCATTTAAAGAGGTATTTAAGAAAGCATAGGGTGCCTCATTTAAAGGGGCATTTGAAGGGACATAGGGTACCTCATTTAAAGGGGCAGTTGTATCCATACCACATGCCGTTCACTTAACCTCTGTGAAGTCATGGATACCTGTGATTCTGTGGTCAATATAACAGGCAATGTCATACCTCGAATTTAATCTGGTAGGTACTTGGGTCTCCAACAAAAGTATCCATTTCACTTCTGCTTTACGAAGGAGAGCCATCAGGTTTCTCCCGCGTTTATCTGGGAGTATGCGTTGAATTCCCCGTACTTTAAGAAATTCTATACATGATATATTGCAATCTCTGAAATGTCTGCTGACTAAGGTCCCTAACATTCTCTATCTCTCTTATATACTCGTGTATGCGAGACTTTAACAATCGTGTAGTACAGCCCACATATTGAATAGAGCAGGCAGTGCAGGTAAGTAAATAAATAACGTGATCACAGTTTATATATTGTTGTATATTATATTTCCTACCCCTCGTGGAACTGACAAAAATATCTGATTTATACATTTGTACACATGTCTTACATCTAACTGCCCCACAACAGTAGGTACCTTTAAATTTTAACCAAGGTTGTACCTGTTGACCCCTGCTTTCAAACAGAGAGGGAGACAGACAGGCCGATACACCGAGCACCGCTCGGAACATCGCTACCTGGTGCTGTTCGATTCCGACACTTTCAACGCCAGCTATTAGCTGGCGTTGAAAGTGGCACAATAGAATGCCGATTTCGGCATATAACATCGCTTGCGGCAGCTGCGCTGTTAACTTTCGCATTAGCCACGCAGCCGCCGCAAGGAAGGAGTTTAAGTCACACTAACCGATATAACATCGGTTAGCGTGATTAAAACTCCAAAACAGGAGTGATGCGCCCGTTGGTGCATCGCCCCCAGAATATCTCGTAGGGAACGTGCTTTTTTAGAAACATATTTACAACCTCTTTTAAGTACTTCCCCCATAACAGGATCTAATTCAAGGATTTAAAGGATTTAACTCTTAAAAGAGGTTGTAAATATGTTTCTAAAAAAGCACGTTCCCTACAAGATATTCTGCATGCGATTGCGCGTCCGTTAGTGTTTTGGTAACACATGCCTTCCCCATTATTGGTGCATTAACGCATGCATACCCATAATGGAAAATGGCAAAATCGCATGCACAAACGCAAAACGCACAAGAATCGCGCACACAATTGCATCCGATAACGCTCGTGATTTTGTGCACAATTCCTGTGCATTGCAGTGTGGCCTCAGCCTAAATCAGGATTGAATGAGATTTAACAGGAATGATCATTTGGATCAACTGGTGTAAAAATAAGTAATTAGTTGATAATTCTTCCCAATTGCTCAAAATATCGCCCATGGTGGTCGATTGGTCTTTAATATTGACCTGTGTGTACCAGCCCTAACATTTGTTTTTGATCTGCACTGGTGCTTGACATGTTGAAGGGAATGTCAAGCCTAAAATAAGTTACCTTAGAAATATTCATTATTTGTAAATAATTGTTAAAAATTAATAAAAAAATTAATAAAAATAAATTGTTAAAAATTATTCTAATTTTGCCACAACCAATCAGAAGTTAGCTTTCAAATTTTCAAAAGATTTGATTGGTTGGGGCAAAATTAGCGTACTTTTTAACAATTAGAACTTTTATTGAATCTCCTTGATAATGTTTTATTATATATAATAATGGGACGTGTGAAATATGAGTTAGCGTTTGAATGGTATACCATTTCTTTTAAAGAAAACATAAAGAAGCCAAAATTCTTTTAGAAGAAATATATTTAATGCCTTTATGTAACACATTAAAAATATGTATCATTGTTCTATATAAACATTTCAGGATTTAAGTATCAAGGTTGTAATGAAGCTGTCACAATTTATCTGTTTTTATCTACAAACAAAGGTCCTTTTTTTTGGATATCTTCATTTTAACCAAAGGCATAAATATAGTTTACTGATGATAATATAAAAAATATAGCATAATGTATATTAAAAGGATATAGAAATAAATAGATTTTAGTTTCATATTATATATACAATAATAATTATATAAATGCATAAAAATGTGTATATTTTTACAGATAAATAATATATTTGTATACATATATATATATATTTACATGATAAACAAAGCTATAAGGTACAGTAAGTGTACAGTATTATTTGATCAAAAGGTAATATGTTGAGCTATTTCAGGTGGCTGAAATGATGTCCACAGATTTTTCTGTTGAAGTTCATCCCACATGTCATCAATGAAACTCTGGAAGACAAAAAAGTAAATAAATGTAATGAAATGCCATTTTTCTTTTAAAGGGATAGTAGAATGTTGGTGGCAAACAGGAAGGAGATCAGCTTTCTCATAAATGTCTGTTATTACATTTTTACACAATTGTGGTAGATTTGGCTCCATTTAAAAACCTTTGCTCTTACAAATAATATAGTTCTAAGGTTTAAGAGCTTAAAGGGGAAGTAAACATAAGACTTAACAATTATTTATCACTATTAGACGAATCACATGGTGATTTGGGATATATGTATATTTTAAATGAATTTGATATAACTGAGATAGATAGATGATAGATGGACAGATAGATAGATAGATAGATAGATAGATTAGATAGATAGACAGAGAGATTTGCTATAATACTGCATATCATGCTGTGTATTTTTCTGACCAAATAACCTTAAGGAGATATAGAAAGTTATAATTGTTAAACGTTATAGGGAAATGAACATACCTGACAAAAGCCCTCATCTGGAGAAATAGGGGAACTTGTGTTCACAGTTGAATCTGCTGTAATTACTTCCTGGACTGGTACATTGTTTAGAGCACAAGAGGAAAAGCTTTCCATGTGAACACTCAGATCTGAGGCTTTGTCTACATTAGGAAGTCTGCTTGGCTCATCCTTCATATTAAGGATGTTGTGCTCTGGAAACAGTCTTTGGGTATCTGCACAATTAGGTGAATATGCAGTCTCTGGAAAGTGTGGCCTTTGGTTTGAGCAGAGATTGTGCATTTTGTCCTGGCAACAGCATAGTCCCACATGGCACATTGTTGACCTTCGCATCTCTTCTTCCCTTTTCTTGATCAGAGTCTCTTCATCTAGGCCAAGAACCTCAGACAAGTGGGAGATGTAGCGAATTGTGAGGCGCAGTGTTTCGATTTTTGTTAAGGCTTTGCCAACTGGTGCAACTGCTGGGGGCAAATATCTTCTTAGACTCTGGAGAGCAGTGGACAGATTTCTCATCCTCATCTTCTCCCTCTCACTGGCGCTATGTCTCTGGTTACTGAGCTTCCTATTCCTGTGGCTCCTCTTTGCTGGTAGTTCTTTGGGTCTGCTGTTCAGCATTTCCATCTGATTAAGGGCTGTATGGAAAGTGTTATCAGTCTGATTGGAAAAAGCACAGGACTGATAGGGTGGTGAAAACGCAGATGAGTCTGTGGATGATGCTGGAGATAGGCTGCAGTAGCCTTCAGAATCAGGATAACCCCATTGCTGCAGTGGGTTACACTCTGAAGACACAAAACCGTTGTTTAAGTTCATCCTTGTTGGAGAGAAATCCATGTCTGTAAGGCTGTGTGCTCCTCTTCACAGTGTCTGGTAAAATGCTGCAAGTGGCTGAGCTAGCCTGGTTTTATTTGGAAGACGGAGGTGTGAATTGTCACCTTTGCTGGCACCATCAACACATCAAAGCCCCCAACAGCTGACCAGGGGGTCCTGGGAAAGAAGAATCCCATAAGTAAGAAGTGTGTATTTTCACCCCCAAGTAAATGAAGTAAAAAAAAAAAGAATGCTAAAGTAATTTCTAGATGTGGGAACTATGTAGTAAAAAGATCTCATTCTGTGATAAAAAGAATTAACTAATTCCAGCAATTCTACTTCACTGTGATCAATCAGTTTCTAATGTCAGGATATTTTTGAGTATTTTTATTGTCATTAAAGTGTTTAATACAACAAATACAGTTAAATACTAAAATTATGCGCGCAGACACACACACATACATATATATGAAAATATTGGCACTCATAATTACAGATGATCAAACATTAAAGGAAATCTGCACTTTCTGTACTTAAAGAAATACAGAGTCCATCTGGAGTTGGGACCTGTGGGATGGTAGAGGAGCGAGCGATCGGACCTTAGCTTCATTCCCGGCTCCTGCAGGTTTTATTGAAGCTCCTTTACCTCCTGTTCTTAAATAAAACTGAATACCAACTTTTCTTTCTTTTTTTTTACCAGTGGAGATACCATTTAAAGTGGTAAATTTAAATGAATCCAATGTCTGACTTGTGTAACAGCTGAAATTTGGGATTTGCAATAAACCATTTTTGAACTTACTATTAAAAGTCCCCTGACTGCATCTTTTCTTAACCATTAGCTCTCTTAAAGCTTGTGAGTTTGGCACTATACTTAACAAAAGTCTGTAACTAACTGCCATCCATTATACGTTGGTTCACTGTTAGTGATTGTTTTTGTGAGACTGTTTAAGTCTTTCAGGGGTCTATAAAGATGCAGGACTGGCTTTTTTATGTTTATAAGGTATGAATTTTTTTCTTTTCCATAAAGAAGTGTATTAGAATTTTCACCAAAGGTAGCTTTCTCATTTGAATTTCAATTGATGCTTGGAAGTGATGAAAATGAGAACAAACAAGAAGTAAAGTAAATTATTACATTTTTTGACTCCCTATATTGTTTTTTTTATTGACTAGACTAGTGATACATTTCTAAAACTGGCCTCAAAGATAGATGAAGAGACAACCATAGTCTTGAAAAAAATCCTGATGGGATTTTTCTACTTTTTTCTACATCAAATGGTACAAATGAAAGTCTGTACACATTTTCTTTTTCTATGCAATACATCCGTCATACTCCCTGTTCCAAACATATATAGAAATAAAGATATGTTAAAGTTCTTGTAGAGGTTGTATCAGCTGTCTTTTGACTCCAAGGTTTTCTTGGCCCTAGTGCAAGTGATTCCCAAGGGCTTGTAACATTTGGATGAGAAGTGTGCCAAAAGGTGACAAACTTTGTCACCTAATGAGTATGTGCCCTGTGGGTCACTTGGTCTTGCTTTAAGGGAAACTTCACTTTATTTACATTCATGAGTTTAAACTTAACTAGGTTCCCATTATCAGTCTTAAATAATTTCATTATCATTAGAAAATGTCAGTTCAAAAAAGGGGGTTGATTTACCTACGACAAAGCAGTGGAGTAGCAAAATAGTTATTCTTAACCAGAAGACAACCACTTACTGTACCCCATACAAGCCAGTGTCGGATTTATTTATATCCACAGACCATAAACAATTCATTTATTATGTTTACTATAAGACCCTTGATTACACAAATTTCCTTTCCCTTATCACTTGTCAGTGGGGCATGTTCCATACTTTTACCAAGCTCCAACCAAATACCATATTCATGTCAATCATTTCTATATAAAAAAAGAATGGAATTTCTATAAATACCTTCAGATTTCTCATTTTTTGCAAGGTTGTTCTGGATTTAGCCACCTATACCTACTATCAACACTAATGTAAAAAGTTATATATAGATAGAAAGCTATAGCTTGGTCCATATAGAAATTATATGGACCAAGATTGGTATCTTTTTCCTCAATTACAGCCATGGTCATATTGACCCGCCCACCTATTACCTAAATTTGTGAAGCACAAGCTTTTTTTCTGTTTAATTCCAGATATTCTGCTTCTTGTATAGAAAGTGTGACCAGTTCACACTTTACTGGACCAGTGTTTTTGCAAGTGGCTGGAGCAATTTATGGCATCTGCATCTTCTTAACTCAGGATGAAGGTGTTAGCTTGGGAAACAGAACTTGTCCTGAAAGATGTAACCCCTGTTGCCCATTAAATAATGTATAAGGATCTCCTGCATCAAAAAGCAAATGCTACCAACATTTTTTGCACTATATAGACCTTACTAAAACATAATGCATTTACAGGGAGATTCAATAAAAGTTCTTATTGTTTAAAATGGTGCTAATTTTGCCCCAACCAATCAGATGTTAACTTTGATTGGTTGGGGCAAAATTAGCATTATTTTAAACGATAAGAACTTTTATTGAATAACCCTGTTAATATATATACAGGGAGATTCAATAAAACTTCTTATCATTTAAAATGGTGCTAATTTTGCCCCAACCAATCAGAACTTATGTAACATTTGAAAGCTAACATCTGATTGGTTGGGGCAAAATTAGCACCCTTTTAGTCGATAAACAGGGTTATTCAATAAAAGTTTTTATCGTTTAAAATGGTGCTAATTTTGCCCCAACCAATCAGATGTTAGCTTTCAAATGTTAAATAAGATCTGATTGGTTGGGGCTAAAATAGCACCATTTTAAACGATAAGAACTTTTATTGAATCTCCCTAAAGAACTTTTATTGAATAACCCCGTAAATGCACTCATGGGATTTGTCAAAAAAAAAAAGCATAGACATATAACATGCAGGCAATGTTTTGGCCCTTAGTAATCAGCCTTTCTTAAGCTTATTGAATATGTATATATACACACAATAAAAATAACACCATAATATTTCATAGGGTTAAAACTGAACTCTCTGAACTCCATGACTTTAATATTTTTATGTCCATTTAATTGTGTTAGGAAAACAACAGAAAAAGAAATTCAGAAATGCTAAATACTATTCCCCTGTGTGTACCATGTCATTTCCAGGGGTTCAATAGTTAATGAAGTGTGCCAGACTACTTAATTAGTGTATTTAGAAATGGTGTGAAAACCTCACCTGTCTCATTCAGTACAAAATGAGTTAGAATCAACACCTTCTTGAGGTTAAATAGACTATTAACTTCCAGACCCAGCCAGTCTGCCCTTTGCATTTCTTTTAATGGTTGGCTCAGATGCTTTTACTGAATATCACTTTACAAATTGCAGTATGTGCAATGTCAGTATGTAACATACAAGAAATATGAGTCTATTGTAAATTATATGCTTAGAAATGGCACTTAGCTATGTCATCAGTTATGATTGGTGCTTAGACCTATTATCAATGCCCAAGACTCTCATGAAACCTGCATAATAGAAAATAATGCACTCATTTTTGAAGGATATCTAGAAGTCACCATGACGTTCCATGACCCCAGCCTTAATGGGGACCAGTCAAATAGGTTGAAATATTACCTCTGCCGTACCATTTGTATATGCTTATGCAAAACCCAATCCAGGCTTCTAGCAGGATTGTAATCATCAAAGGTATATATGAAATTTAAGGTCTCCACATTTTCAAAGCCATGACTCTATATTTTGTACAGTGATCTGTCCTTCAGGAGAATAGACTGCTATTGCTAGAGCAGAACGCTGTATAGTAATGCTAGGGACTAAAGTGAGTATTGTAAACTTAGGGTTTTAGGGGACCTGTGTCTGTGTAGAATTGACTTTTGGGGGGACAGGTCTGTTAAGCTCAGTAGCTAACGCAGAAAGTATTCCAATCAAGGCAGAATTAATGCTTTCTCATTAAAAGAGCTGTATAAAATGTATGAGTTTTACCGTCATAAGAACCTTTAAACTTGGTCATCGTCTTCTTATCTACTGCCCTCTACTGGTTGAATTATAGGTAACAGCAAAAATGACTAATGATCCAAGCCAGTGCAGTTGTTTCATAGATTAATTCCCATTATGCTATGCGTTCGGGGCTATCTCTTAAGTAGAAAGTTCTTAACCTTTAGGCTTTGTTCATATGCATATTAGCATTCTTACTTTGCATGGCATTTAAAATGCACTGCTGCACACATTTCTATCCAGAGTTGCACTTGTTGCTTTTATACAGATATTAGTACAGATGCTCATGAAAAAAAATAAAATCTGAAAGTTAAATTTCAAAGTATGAACAAACCTTTGCTTATTTCAGCAACCCAAACTTTGCAGCTACTCTTCAATAGACACACAGGAGCCGGAGACAAGGTAAGAAACTTACCCGTTCGCCTCGCTCGCTCCCCCCCGGCGCTTGGTCTGACAGGTCCCGACGGACCTTGTCTTCTATGCGCATAGATCGCGCATGCGCATAGAAGACAAGGTCGGTCGGGACCTGTCAGACTACGCGCCGGGGGAGCGAGCGAGCGGGTAAGTTTCTTACCTTGTCTCCTGGCTCCTGTGTGTTCTATTGAAGAACGGAAGGTAAGGCACAGCTCCTTTACCTCCCGTTCTTCAATAGAACTGGATTCACAAAACTTAAAAAAACGAGTGGAGATACCCTTTAAATGTACTAAATGTTTGTGCTCCCACTGAACACTTTAATGATTTAAATGATTTTGCTATAGTAACAAGATATTATTACAAAGATATCTGTACATAAGGTAATTTCATTGTAGTCATGTAAAGCTGCGGCTGTTGTCTAGTTCAACTTTTTTTGCACAGGTCACTGCCTTCAAGAAGTGTGACCATTTCACACCTTGAGCTGTGTTTGCACAAGTGCCACAATCAACCTCCCTCTGAGTTTCTACTGGAACATAGTGTCACCTTGGGAAGCTTGGCCTCTTTTTGTGTATGTAACCCTCCATTGCCCTAAAAAATACATTTCGGATGGAATGGGGGATCTCCAAACTGTGAAAGACTTGTGCCAGCAGTGAAAAAAGTAAACAAGTTGTGTGGCCAACAGTGACTTCATCATAAAAACAATACTATCTTTATATCTAGTCACAGATTGCATTCACTGATAGCGTGATCACGGGACATTGAATTATGGGGAAGTTACAGTGAGTGTACATAGCTTAATCTGGGTACACATTTTAGAAATCTAGATTCTGTCTCTAATTGGATACAGGGAGACACAATCTCCCTATATTCTGTACACACATTTTGCTATTGGCTTCCTACACTAAAGTATAATGAGATAATAGGCAGTGGCCTATTATGGGCCCTGATGCAAAATTTGGGTATGGGCCCCCCAACACTGCTGCAAACACAAATCGGCACCACAACCCAAATAATTATTTCCATAAAAACCATCCAAATTCACCATTAACATTTTTTTTAAAGGCACTCATTTTAAAACAGACAAACATCCTTTACCCATACACCTAGTAAAACTACTAGGTGTATGGGTAAATACTTTGTATATAACCACTGGTAAAATAGTTATATGCTTATATGAATATATTAAATTTAAAATATTTGCTACATTGGACCAGACAATAATGCATGTGACATTTGCGCATTGACACCATGGTTATGGTCCGTTTGCACTGCAATTTGTGCAATATTCTGAAATCGGAGCACATGTGATTTACAAAAAAGCGCACGCATTCCCGAAAATGGAATTCAACGCAGTGCATGCAATGTGGCCACCCACATTGACATGCACTACCATGCATTTCTCACGCACTAATGGATTGCAAAACACAATTGTAAGCGCACGAGAAGCACTCTAGTGGGACCTAGCTCTAAATGTTATAGAGTATGGTTATAAAGTAATGATGAAAGAATATAGTTAAACCATGTATCGAGCATGGCTGTATTTGTGTAGGTACACCTCGCCTGTCCAGCACAGGGCCTTTTCACCCTCTGTCCAGCCTAATGCCTAATACTTCACACCCCCTGGCGCAACCCAAGCTCCTCGTGTGGGACAATGTGCAGTGTTCCAGGATGCCCAACAGACACTTCAGATCAGATCTGTACTGGCCAAAGCAGGATGTTTGGGTGGTATGATTCAATACAAAGAGTTTTAAAGTATTTAACATTAAAGATGCTGGAAAATAAAGGGAATTTACATGTTGTATCTGTGATACACAGAAAAGCCAACCTTCCCCTCTTTAAATATTTCCTTTTAAAAAATGGCCTCAGCTTAATTCTAGAATTGCTATAAGTTATGTCCACAGTGCAGTGTGAATTGCAGTCATAAGTTGCAGATCTCACCTCTGAAATCAACAGCATTTTAAAGGGTATCTCCACTCTTATTAACACATTTTTGGAATTCAGTTTTATTAAAGAACGGGTAGTAAAGGAGCGGTGTCTTACCTCCTATTCTTCAATAAAATAATCAGGAGGCAGGAGAGAAGTTAAAGAACTTACCTGCTCGCTCACTCCTTCGGCGCATAGTCTGACAGGTCCCGACTGGGTTGTACAGAAAGGCTGAAAGTTTTGGTTGTCATAACTACAAAACCTTCAGAACCCAGACTATTCAAATTTCAACTCCGGAATTGTAAACCTGGTTCAGGGTAAAGCTCCAGCTCGTTCCTACTGAGCAGTAAGAAAATCAAATGTTACAGATGATTTTCTCAACTCTGCTGTTTGCAAAGGTAAGTTAAGGTGGCCATACACATGGGATTTCCAGAACTTGGAAATTTTGCCTGGGAAGTGTGTTTTAACCCTCAACCAATGTCATTTTAACCATGTGTTGTTGTGATATATTCATTGCTGTCATAAATTATGCAGTTTTTATTTCCCTTAAGTGACTTTATAGTTACGTTACACTATCTATTTATCTATTTCTGTACCCAATGGGCATGGCTTATAGTAGGTGGGGAAAGGGGTGTGGCCTAAAAAATTTGCACCACGTTACACGTGTATGAGGCCCTTATCTATACTACAGTCAGGGGCCCAAACTAGGCTTAGGGCATGGCCCCACTACAACTCAATTCTTGTGAGTTTTTCATTTGCGTGTGCGTTTTGCGCATGCAATTCTTCCGTTATGTAAATGCATGCGTTAACGCACCAAAAATGGTGAACGCATGCGTTACCAAAACGCAAACAGGCACGCATCGTGGGGGTTTTCATGTTCCCACGATTTCCATTATAACCAAATTGCATGCTTAATCGCGAGCGCAAAAAAAACGCGTGTGAGTTGGGCCTAGCCCTTAATCCACCACTGCTCAGAATGTTCCATGTTTAAGGTTCTACACATTCAAGCAGAATTAGTTAAAAATGGCCAGAAATGTAAATAACTTGGGAACACTTCAACAGTTTCCTTTGGTACTCTAGCTTGAAAACTGTAGGAGAATATACAGTCCAAAATGTGAAGAAGAAAACATAAAAATAAAATCAAAGTAAAATTCAAATATCCTGTTAAGTTATTTGTAATACTCTAAAAATGGCTTCATTTCCTTTATAGACAACAATCGAATGCTGATGGCCCAGTGACAGTTGACAAATAGCTGATATAATGCAAATGAAATAGTAAACAACCGAACCACTAAAAAGGATATTCCGTAGTCCGGCAGCTGGGATGTTTAGAAGAAGCAGAGACTGGAAGTCTGGCCTGGAAGATACAAACACACTAATACACACCTGCCTACTGAGCTTAAATTATCCAACAGTGAGATTAAGATTTGCCTGCTAATGTTTCATGATTACATGTTAATTAAACCTTTAAAATGCAAATCCACAAGTTCAAAGCTGGCTGGCTGCCTCCAGAAGCCCTTAAAGTGTTTTTTTGGGGGTGGAATGTTCTACTTAGTTAGACAGGGTATTTTGTACAATTACAGTTACGTATATATACAAAGCTTATGCTTGTTTCCTGACTATCGCACCAACACCTATCTTTTACCGAATACAGGCAATAATGTCACCCCAAATCCATTGTGCAGACAGTTAACAGACAGGCCGAATACAGGCAATAATGACACCCCAAATCCATGTTGCAGACAGTTAACAGACAGGCCGAATACAGGCAATAATGACACCCCAAATCCATTGTGCAGACAGTTAGACAGGCCGAATACAGGCAATAATGACACCCCAAATCCATTGTGTAGACAGTTAGCAGACAGGCCGAATACAGGCAATAATGACACCCCAAATCCATTGTGCAGACAGTTAACAGACAGGCCGAATACAGGCCAATACTGACACCCCAAATCCATTGTGCAGACAGTTAACAGACAGGCCGAATACAGGCAATAATGACACCCCAAATCCATTGTGCAGACAGTTAACAGACAGGCCGAATACAGGCAATAATGACACCCCAAATCCATTGTGTAGACAGTTAGCAGACAGGCCGAATACAGGCAATAATGACACCCCAAATCCATTGTGCAGACAGTTAACAGACAGGCCGAATACAGGCAATAATGTCACCCCAAATCCATTGTGCAGACAGTTACAGACAGGCCGAATACAGGCATAATGTCACCCCAAATCCATTGTGCAGACAGTTAACAGACAGGCCGAATACAGGCAATAATGACACCCCAAATCCATTGTGTAGACAGTTAGCAGACAGGCCGAATACAGGCAATAATGACACCCCAAATCCATTGTGTAGACAGTTAGCAGACAGGCCGAATACAGGCAATAATGACACCCCAAATCCATTGTGTAGACAGTTAGCAGACAGGCCGAATACAGGCAATAATGACACCCCAAATCCATTGTGCAGACAGTTAACAGACAGGCCATTAATTCCTCAATAAACTCTGCACACATACCTCATTCAGCCTGCAAAAAAATTTACATTTGCAAATTTACACAAGTAGATTATTAGTATGAGGTGCCCAAATAACCAAGACGTATAGAATAGTGAGCGAACTTGCTAAAAACCTCATTTGGTGACAGGGGGGTTGATTAAAATATATGTAAAATATAACTTGGGGTGTAAATTCTTGTAACTGAGTGGTACATGCTCTGTTCAGTCATTGGGGTACTATTACAGGCTTTCCATACATGGAAAGTCCATGTATCTCCCAGACAATGTTCCCTCTAATTTTAAATCAGCTGTGTGTACAGATGTATATTATTGTGTGCCACAGCTTTTAGGAACACTGCTCAGAGTCAGTTGGGGTCACAAGGACAGTGAGAGGAGAAATGCATGTGGCACAGAGGCTGCACATGTGGACAGTATTGTAACTATTCTAGCATTAGAGATGGGATCCGGGTTTGGCCCGAACCGACACTGAACCCTTGATTCCAAAATCCAAAAGATCCGTCGAATCTGGACGGATCCTCTGGATTTCGGGACGCGAAGGTATTTTCAGTAATATCGAAGGTACGGGGCTATTTTCGATAATAATCGTAAATAGCCTTGAATGTTCGAAAATGATCGAAAATACGATCGGAGACTTGAAAATGGGCTTTATGCCGGGTGGGAGAATCTCGGGACTGTGAGTAGTGAGTACTGGTCATTTCCTGGACTTGGACTGCAGGAGACCATAAGGAGCAGGGATGTAAGGTAAGGATTTTTTAAAACTAAACAGTGGGGCCAGCATGGGGCAAATTTTAGATTTGGGGGTTGGCATGCCCTTTAAGGCATCGCGCCTTAGCCAATCACAGGAGTGGATGGCGGTCGAGCCCTTCCTGCTTGACTTCCGTGCACAGAAAAGGCAGGAAGTCAAGCAGAAGGCGTCGGGGGAACGAAGGCTGGTAAGTAGATTTGGGGGCATATTGGAAGCTGTAAACCTTACAAGGTTTGACTGGGATTGGTTGATGCTCATTATGCATGATACACTGATAGTTGACACTTTCGGTGATCATATGATATTCTGAGTTCTGGAAAAAAAAACATGCAATATGCTTCATTTTTAAATTTACCTTGATAACAATATCTCACGGTTTATGGCAACCAAGGCGCTGGCTTGTTGTACAGTACATCATCTCTGTAATAAACTAAGTAATAACTACGGTAAGAAGTAAGGCATGGCGCTCCCTTTAAACAGCACTTTTGTTTAACATAAAAACCTTATATAAATAGGGATAATTGGTTAATTTTGATTGATTTTCATCGTTTTCCCTGACTGTATTCTTACATTGATAAAGTGCAGCCCCATTAAAGTAAACACTATATAGATAAATATATGTACATAAATATAAGGGATAATAAAGTAATTACTGCAGTTCTCCTTTTTGATCTGCATAGCTAAAATTGTAGGGAATGATGTAAATACATCACTAGCAAAAGTATAATTTTAAATATTTGTATTTATAGTTTATGTGTAGTCCTGAAAAACATTTTAATTAGTTTATTGTGTAACTGTTGCACACAGTTTCTCTCTACAAACCAGTGACACCCCAGAGGGTTTGCCACATGAACTAAGGTACTCACACTGCAAAATCTATTAAGTGAGTTCTTTAAAGAGCCTGGGCAAAGTGGAGCAGGTAAGCGTGAATCAGATTATTTTTTACACAATACATTTTTAATTTGGTAAAATGCATTTTTTATTTGTTTGTTTTATTGTAAACAAAAGACAACCCTGAATTCCGAAATCAGGCATAGGCAACACCTGCCATTAATAACACAATGTGGCCACAATGTGGTGCTCCAGTGATGGTTGGTGCTAAGCATGCAGGAGTTAATTTTAGACCTGCTTGGACAAAAAACAACAGCGCTACATTTCCCAGTTATGCTAAGAGATACTGCAAAGTATTAATGATGATGGCAGGTAGGAGAGAATTCATCTGCCTATAAGGGAGAAGGTCAAAACTTAATTTTTTTAGAATCCATAGTGTATTAGCATTATCATAAAAACAGTGGATAGTCCTAGTAAAAAGTTTTAAACTTTGGTAGAAAGAAATAGCATGAGACAGTGCTAACATACAGGTTTTGTGGGATATATGTGGGATATGTGGGTAGCTTATTTTTTAGACAAATGTATTTGTCATAAGCAAAGTAAGAAGCCAAAATTGTGAGAGTTAAGATTTTTTTAAGGCCCTCAAATTGGTGAGTGGAATAATTCAATTATTGTTTATGTCAGTTTCTTTAGTGTATAGGGTATACCCCAAACAATTATCCTGTACCTTAATAAGGTTCCGCTTCCAGGCTTTCTCCTTGACTGCATGACTTCCGGTCTTCTCGCAAGATTTATCCTGCTACAATTCCTATTGGCTTGTGGCTTTGGAACCCGGACAACCACCTTTACTTTCCATAGCTTCTGTTTTTAAAGCTAGGAGCTCATTTCTGTACTGTTAAGTTGTTATTCCATTTTCTAATCAGTGTGTTTTCTGGTTCTTTCTCAAGGATATCTTTATATCTTCTTCAATGGCTGAGGCTTGGGTACACATGGCAGGACTTTTTGTCCCGTTTGCTGTGAGCGAGTGCTTGGCCTGGAAAATGACTGTCGGTCAGGCAATAGTGGCGCGGGTGACAGTTCACGCGACCGTTCGTGCGGTCCCATAGGGAACCGCAGGATTGGCCGTGATTTATGACAGTTCCAATTGGCTGTTTGCCAATACGGACGAACTGCTGATCAAGCTTGGTCGCGGCCAGCCACCCCACACCATCAGATTTTTCCGGCGACCACCGATACACGCCAATATCGGTCATTCGGCCGCTGGTGTGTACCAGTATAGCACTTTATCACGTGCACTATAATTAAAAGCACTTCATGATAATGAATCTTTACAGGGCAATGCACTAACGTGTGCACCATCCTGTTTTTGAGTTAAGTTATGTTAACCGATGTTATACTGATTTTATATTGATTGCTGCACTGTCCGACAGTATCATGGCTTTATCGCTAGTTTGTCTACCTAGCTTTAAGGCTGGGTGCACACCAGCAGATATTTTTGGCCGACCGCCGGTAAATGGCACTGTCAGTCGGTCGGCTGGAAATATTGCTGGTGTGGGGCGGCCGGCCGCCACTGAGATTGGCCCGATTGAGACGAACGGTGATTGGACAGTTCGGTAAATCACAGCCGATCGTGCAGTTCCCTATGGGATTGAACAATCGGTCGCACGCACTGTCGGCTGCTATTGCCACGAACGACAGTCATTTGTCCCGACCGAGCGCTCGCTAGCAGCAAACGCTTAGTCTGGACAAATAATGGGTCTGTGTGTATCCAGCCTAAGGTATAAAAGTTTACAGTGTGGTGATCAAATATGGCTTGATAAAGGTCTTAGGAACTGACCAAAACATTGCTGACTGCACGTTTGCACTTGATGTTGCACTTGCACCAAATAAATATGAAAAAACCCTTGATTGCACTGCTATTCTCACCACATATGACCTTTATTCTGATTAGCACCAAGACAGGAAAGCCTAAAGCAGGCCATACACTAGGCCAATTTTTTCAAAAGTTTTGCGATCTTAATAACGATCGATATTATAACGACAGATATACAATCTGATCGAATAAACGATGTACCATACATTTGTCCGACGTTCGATTCTTTTTACGATCAATGTCTTATGTCGATATCGCAAAGTACCGAAAGGTTTTGCGACTGTTTATACAATCGATAAACTGAAATGTCTGGCGGAAGTCGCACAAGCTTTAAGCATCTGTTTTACAAATAAACATCAGGGACCCTGATGACGGCCCAGTATGCGTCGGGCTGAAACGCGTAGGTTCATTTGGCCCATACCCTTATAATAAAGCGTGTTTAGTCCATTGAGTGCGCCTGAATCTCTTCTTATATATATATATATATATATATATATATATATATATATATATATATACACACTGAACCTACTCTTATCCATGATCTAACCTTATCTATCCATTTATATTTTAGTTTATTGATTAATTGCATGTTTTAAATATATTTAAATATGGTTAAAACATATGTGTTTATGTTGCTGATAAAGTAGCTAGTTAGTTCTATTCTTGTAGATATACTTTTTAAAATATTAAGGAAATATGTTACTTTTTGGGCAAAAGATTTAACTAAATGACTCTTGTTATTAATAAACAATACAGTAGTTGCCATAAGAAGTATTATAACAGCAGAACTTAGCATATGTGATGCGAATAGAATACAGAGTGTCGGGACCTGTAGAGAAGCAGGTAGGAGAGACCAGGTATGTCCTTACCTTTGTTTCTGGCACCTGCAGGTTTTATGAAGAAAGGGAGTTAAGACACAGCTTCTTAACTCCTGTAATTTTAACCAGTGAGATACCCTTTAATAAGTGTTGTACTTATTTCATTAACATTTAGTTTTTCTTCTTATTTTGGTACTTGCTAGTATGTTAGGTTAGCTTTAGATAGATTTGATTATGTTATATAGGTTGGTTGGGGCCCTGCTGAAAGAATCTACCTTGAGTGGGCTTACAAATCTTTTGAGCAAAAATTTTACTCAACAGAGGGAACGGTGGTAGCAGGGTGATGTAGGGGATGAAACAGTGTGTGGGAAGGAAATCACAATATTTGGAAGGGGGGGCACTAATTTACCACGAATGGGCCCTGAAATTCTGATGGCGGCCCTGACTGGATTTTTGAAGAACATCAAGTAGTATATGGTCCCCAGCATAAACCAGTATCCCAGAGCTTTCAAACATTAATTTTAATGATTACCATTGCCCTGAACTACTGTTGCTTGTTTTATTGATAGATTGAAGCAAACTTTGCAGATTTTTTTTGCCTTATGAATTTAGTGAAAAACAAAAGAAATACTGTTAGGAAAACCAGATTAAACACTTTGAAAATATTTATTTTTACAAAAAATACAATAACTCTAGTTACACAAACATATACATATTTTCACATAGACTCTTTTTGTTTTTCATTTTTTAAAATTAATCCACTCAAAAATCCCAAACTAATGATGAACATATACAATAGAATCTGTGTGACGCATTAAGATGAGTAGTGAGGCTTTGCTTCATGACAAAACTGCATATAAACATACCATCTGATATCTCATATTAGGTGTATAGAACCCATAGGAAATGAGTAAAGCCATGACATATAACATGGATACAGCTATATGGATATTGGCATGAATATTTGTATTATTTCCAGTATAAGTGCAGGTTCCATAGCCCAGCATTGTACTCAATTCTTATACCCTTTAAAGTGCCTGATAATGTTATTATATAGTTGGAACAGTAGAACGGAAAGGTTCAGAAGTCTGACAGAGATTTCTTAGTCTATATCCCTCCGATTGACATCAGCTGGGGATCCGTGAACAGCAATCCACTTCACTTCTTTCAGCAGTGGAGAAGCGGCAGACTGATGTTCAATCTATGGAAGAGGTAATAATTAGCAATTGTCAATATTTTTAGATTGTTCATTATTTTTAACATTGTTGTCTAAAAATTTCTAATGAAGCTTTGTGATCCACTTCATACATATTGGCTATAAATGTTACTTGGCTAGTTACACTGCAAGGGTAATAAAAGTGCAATGAAATATGTATCTAAAATATATGTAATGTTCTAATGGTATAGCTTGTTAACTACACCTGATTGACATCATAGCAAGTTGCCCTGTTATGAAAATAAATTAATTGGATAGCTACTCAATATTTACCTAATAATTATTATGACTGAAAGTAGCAGAATATAAATTGTTCACTGTTTAAAAATTTAAATGCAATAATGGTGCAAAAGTTACTCATCCAATTAATTTGCAGCAACCAATTGGATGTTACCTTTTTTCTGGGTTACTGTAGTTAGATAAATCTGATTGGTTGCTGCAGTTTAACAGCACCAGCAAACTTTAGCACCCTTTATTGCACCAGCCCATTTATACCTCTCACCCCACAGACAACCATATTTTTTTTATAATGTTACCCTGTTAAAGAATATAAAAGGTTCGCTGTCAAAGGATGCCTGACCTCCCTTTAATTCTATTAATTTCCCAAAATGTTCTGCAAACTACAATAGATGATATATTATACATAAAAAAGAAAATGTTTTGGTAGTAATGATGTTTTTAACTATCTAATGTGTATGTTTTAAACACACTTTATAAACCAAATAATTGGCAACAAACTTTTATAAATCAATAAGGTGCTAGAGTTGAATGATTGACCTAAAGCTGAATACTTACCTGATACATATGTGTCAGTCTTGAGCAGTAGTGAGAGGAAAGGTTGAAATTACTTTGTGTATTTTGCCTTTTGTGAAATTGACAGGATGGCAGCCAGGTCTCTACCTCTGTCTGTGCATGTGCAGGCTGCATTGGAGGGATAATTGATTCAGGGCACTGATGGGTTGAATTGTGGTAGAGAGTAGACTGGGATTGCTGCTGAATCTCTTCATATACTCTACATCTGTCTCTTGGCAGTTTTATGACTTCTGGTGCAGTCTGGTATTGTACTTTTCTTTGAGGAGTGGTCTCTTCCTTAAGTCCTAGTAGTTTGAAAGATAGGATATATAACGTATGGTAAGTCTCAGAGTTTCAATTTTTGTTAGTGTTCGCCTGCTGGCACAACAGAAGGTGGCAAGTACCTTCTAAGGTTCTGAAGCGCTTTGGAAAGTTCCTCATTCGCATTTTCTCTCGCTCACTCGCACTTTGTCTTTGAGGACCAATCATTTTGCATCTTGTTCTTCTGGTGTTCTGAGGAAACTCCTGTGTGTGGGTGCAATCCATGTTGTACACGTCGGCTTGGAGGTAGTTGCTTAAGTTCTCCTTCTGTGTAGCTAAATGGGCATAGCCAGGAGACATGTTGTAGGAATCTGATGAAGAAGCAGGAGAGTGTGAACGAAGAAGCATAAGTCCAATCAAAGATCTGGGAACAGTCTTGTGAGCATTCTACAGTGTGTTTCTATTGCTCCGAGCCGTGTGCTTCTATGTCAGTGACTAAATTGCAATGAAGGGACTTGGGCATCTCCTGCTTTTATAACCAAGTTTTGAGGTGACAAGAAATTTCTTCCCAGGCCCAGAGAGTGTCAAATCTTCAGTCCACTGAAAGGGTCAGATGCAGGAGTTCTCTGGGAAAGTGAGTCCCATTTGCAAAAGTGTGAAATTTGTCTCCTTATGTTCTTAATTGATGCTGCAGTCACTCCTATGTGTGCTGGGAAACATCATTATATGTATGACAAACTGTTAATTTTCTTACTGTATGTGTCTTTCGCAAACTACTGTGAATGCTCAACTTTTCTGAAGGTTTCTGTTCTCTGATATCGCATACATCATGTAATAAATATATGTATAAATAATAGATTACATTAATAACCATCCAGACACCCAGATGTATACATACAGAAGGCATTAAAGGCTATGTCCACCCCGAAAATAAATTTTTATATCTGCTCCCCATGTCCCCAGCCCCAACCGCATATTTTTTTTTTTCAGAAAGCCCCCCAAACTCTTACGTACCTCCCCTCGATCCTCCGCCGCACTGCCGGCCCTCTGCTTGCGAGAATGCAAGCAGAGGGGCGGGACCGGCAGTCGCGTCTGTGATTGGCTGAGCGGCAGCCAAATCACGAGCGCGGCTGCCGGTATTCAGTGCAGTGGAGGAAAGCGGAGAGGGTAAGTAAGAGTTTGGGGAGCTTTTTTAAAAAAAAAAACATGCGGTTGGGGCTGGGGGGACATGGGGGAGCAGAATATTAAGGGGGTTTTTCGCTAGGGGAGGGATAGTAGGACGGGAGGGGGAGGGAGGGGGGAGGGAGGGGGGAGAAGGGCTGCAGCACGCATGGCAGGAATCTCCGGGAGGCCAGGTAGCAGGCAGTGTCCTATATGGACTGCTAGCCTCCTGGTGGCAGTTTTTGGAACTTGGGGGGGGACTACAGGAGAACCAGAGGAGTTGGGATGTGAGGTAAGGATTAAACTACACTACATGGTGGGGCCAGTAGTTGGGGGGATTATAGTTTTGGGGGTGGACATGCCCTTTAATGTAGAAGTGATTGGTGTTATGGCAGTTTCGAAATCTATATCATATCGATATGGACATTAATATCCTTATTTAATAAAGCACATCTATTCCCCACAGTGAAAAAAATCTTTAGTTAAAAAAACAAAAACAATCCATAGTAAAACACATGAATGGTACAGATAAATATTTTGCAGTTTCACATATTTATATTTCATGTAAATTATATATACAAATTTGACTTGAAATCTCCAACAGGATTTCAAACCTTCATACGACGATCCATATATAGGAAGGAAAATGCTTACAATACAAGGATTGTGGAAGCACTCCAATTAGGCTAATTTACAACTACATTTAGCGAAAAGTGCTACTGATCTGGTCAAACAGGAAAATGAAGGAAAATTGCTTGTAATGAGAGGAAAAACTGCTTTCCCCAATCGAAAGAGACACAGTGTAAATAATCTACACTTACAGATCTTATAGTGATTTCTATAAACGTATTTATATGACTTATAAAGAACAAAAATTGTTAAGGAGATTCATAAAAGTTCTTATCGTTAAAATGGTGCTAATTCTGCCCAACCAATAGATCTTATTTAACATTTGAAAGCTAACATCTGATTGGTTGGGCAAAAACGACACCATTTAAATATAAGAACTTTTATTTAATAACCTGTGTGTGTTTTAACTTTGTTTTGAAATATACACTTTTATGTATTATGCCACTGGTTGCACAGATCAGTTGTAATGCATATGGTTTGGTAGACACAGGCAAATTAATTGCCCCAACCAACCATTTGCTGCTAGCGAGTGGTCGGGTGGACAAATAATGATCGCGGCAAAAAAATATGTTGTGTGTACCCAACTTAAGAGTTTCCTCTTAAATTGTAAGTTGGCAGCCCTTTTGGATTTATAAGTTCTCCAGGAATATTGTATATCCTTTCAACCTGCTGTCATCCTCTCCCCATCCTGTAAAATTCTTTAACTTCCTTGCTTGGTGTCAAACTGCTTTATGATGGTCTCAGTACTTTAATTCTTACAAAAATGCTTTCCAAAGAGTCAGCAAATTTATTTTCATTGGTGAACGGTCCCCTGAAGTGTTATATGTAATTTATATTGAATATATGCTCAGCAAGTGCTACTTCTCCATATATTATGGCCCCTATCATGTACACCTGATGGGTTTTCTGTGTGTTGAATATAGGGACAAGCAATATTTCATCTTACCAGAGTCATGTGCTAACACCAAAATACAATATATAGAATAGTAATGGTAAAATATAATACACTGAAAATTCAAAGGAATACAAATATTTTTGGAAATTAGATTTGGACTGAGTCTCAGGATTCACCCTTCTAAATCTAAACCCTGGTTATGCTATTATTGTAATAGCACACGCTAGGTTCAAGATTCAAGATGTTTAAATCTAATATGGCAATAGGATTTGAATTATTTCTGCATTTTGTGTAGAATATTATTCCTGAAAACAGAAAATGTCTGGTCCATTGGCTACATCGCCTCATCACTGACTACAACATAAAATTAGATAAATGACACTTGATTATATGAGCAAAATCTTCTTCGAATAAATAAAAAGCTTCACCTGTAATAGTCTAAGCTCAAAAATGAACAGAAGAAAATTACAGATAAAATTGGAAACCCTCTCTACAAACACAGTGAAAAGAACCCTGCACACGAATGACTTGTGTCAGCCATTCATTATAACACTTGCTGAGACCTTCTACGGTGGTCTGAGAAACCAACTGGGAACTTTGTTGGAATGTCAAAAAGTAAGGTGTCCATAAATAGCAATCACCTTCTGACATTCTCATGATCTTCTTCAACATTGGGTGGTCTGGAAAAACTGCCTCCACTCTCAATTATAAAGAATGGGCCTCGGAAGGTAGGAACCACCATTTAATTTACCCAGGAACTTTGCAGCCACGCAATGCTTTTCAGCTCTTAAAGTAAAGGAACAATTTACAATCAGTTAGGTGACTTTAAAGCCTTGTTTGCGGCAGCTGAGTGAGTACTGACTGAGGCAGTGAGCTGTTTGCAATTGTAAGTATTTAACGCTAGCGCGTAGCTGGGTTAAAACTTAGTGCAGCTGGACATTCACCCAGAGTGTGTAGCCTCGGTAAATCTGCTACATCGCCCAGAGCGCTTGCGGCTCTGGGTGAATCTCCCTGTCAATTACTTAAAGACATTAAATGCTGTTATTTATCTAATGTGTTATAGCTATGGCCAGTATACTGTAAGTCAGCAGAGTACCTAGCAATTCGATTATTAACATTTTGATGTTGTCCTCAAATGGTGAACTTCAGCCAATTGTATGGCTGCCATTAAATGTATATTTCAATAGTTCTAACATTAACAATACCTGGAATTTAAATATTGATGCCTTGCTTGCAAAGAAAATGTAAACATTAAAATAATGATTATAGTCTCAATACTTTCTTCCTTTCTTCTTTTTTAAATTTAGTAACATCCCTATTTTTTAGCGATACCGTGCCTTTAACGGCCAGTTAAAACGATTGTTAAGATCGTTATTTCCGTACGGTTTAGCGGCTGTTAATTACAATTGTTATTGTAAATTAACGATAACAATTGTAAATTACCGACATTGAACGTAAATCTATGATAACACAATCGTAGTTTCCGATCCCATAAAATACCATTGCGGTAATTTACTACCGCATGGTATTCTACGGCCGAACGTTGTTAATTAAACAACGTTTGGCATTAATGTACTACCGCGGCCTAATTAGCGATATATGCGGGGGATCGATAACTTCCTGGCACCCAAGTATCTGAAACACAGTCCAATGCACCCTGCTCTCTTCCACATATATCTTCTGGACATTTAGAAGATCTTCACACTCTAACAATTAAAGGCTGGCCACCTATACCTGTTTACTCTACCCTGAGTACCATAAACATCTGAAGGAAGAAGAAAAGGTAACAGGAGTATAGGTGGACTTCAAGGCAACACAATCAGTGTCTGCACTAAAGCTTTTTATTGGCAAGTACACTATAGGGGCTATGTAACGAGAGTCACTACGCTCTCTGTTGCCCCCTTTAGGGAATGCACTGAGCTGATGGAGTTCTCTCAGTGCATTGCAAAAGAGTTTTCCTTTTGCGAATCTTTAACTGCCAGCTATCTGCTGGCGTTAGAGATAATGTCTTAAAAACATGCTAACGGCTTAGTACATTGGTTGCGGCAGTTGCGTGACACAAAATTTGCAACGCAACTGCCATTATTTGTGTCTTTAAGTCACATTAACACTTGGTACATTGGTTATCGTGACTTAAATAGCTGATAACGGCTCTTGGACATAGCCCTGAATATGTCTCAGACCACACTTGAAAAAGGGACTGTGGTTCAAAACATTTTGGAGATTCAATAAAAGTTGTTAACTTTAAAAATGGTACTAATTTTGCCCCAACCAATCAGATCTTATTTAACATTTGAAACATCTGATTGGTTGTGGCAAAATTTGTACCACTTTTAACGATAAGAACTTTTATTGAATAACGTACGTAGAGCTATACTTGCCAATAAACAAAAAGGCGGCATGTAGACTTATGTATGGCCTGCATAATGCTCTTCAATTAATTTATCAGCAGATGCAAAATTCTATTTGTGCTACATTCCATACCACAATTGTGTATCCCAGCAGATTTTGGCCTACAGTTTTTAACACAGACCTGCCGACTTGTGTAATGGGAACAGTGCCGGAGGCAGATAATTAGCAGTTCAAAATTTCTAGGGTAGCCTCATTAGCATGCGGCTCCAATGCAAATTGTCAAACATGCTACATGGAGATATCTGCTGAATACCGTCTGTTAATTGTCTGGAATGGTGGTTTGGGTAATATCGGTATTTTAGTAGGTATAATGGGTATTATACATATGTATTCATACATTTCTATCAAGCCTTGCTCTTGCCCATCTTTTTGCACAAAGACATGTAATTAGTTCTTTATAAATAGATATTGAAATAATGAATACATCACTGCATTGTTTTCAAATGGAATGTTGCTAGCGAAAGAGAATATTTTGTTATTATCTTCTGGGCTTAACTAGCAATCTGCATGAATATGTTTATCAGTATAGAATGTATGGTTAGGATAACCATTTGTCCTTATGGTTATGATCACCTTGAATAATACTTTGTGTTCAGCGCTGGGAGAATGTTAGTATTGAAAAATAAATATATGCATATTTTACTATTCCATTTTAAAACAAACTGTGAATTAAT
Source organism: Hymenochirus boettgeri (assembly GCA_019447015.1). Taxonomy (NCBI): domain Eukaryota; kingdom Metazoa; phylum Chordata; class Amphibia; order Anura; family Pipidae; genus Hymenochirus; species Hymenochirus boettgeri. The sequence goes on along the minus strand of CM033471.1, from coordinate 202,902,551 downwards.
TTTCTTCATTTTAAAACGCGTTTCTGAGCTGTCAGCTGTGACAACATTCTATTGTTGTTAGGAGAAGTAGTACAATAAAATAAATACTACCAATCACACTAGCATAAAGGGCATGTCCACCCCCAGAATAATATTTTTACTCATCAGACCGGAAGATTGTTATATTCCTCACCACCTCACGGTCCTTAAGCCCAGAAAACATACTTTCCCTCGCAAGAAATCTGTCATCTGTGTGAGATGCAAGCTTTCTTCAGGTGCAGAAGTCAGTCATGGCTGTGACAATAACATCATGGACAATGACGAATCTGTATTTGGCCACGCCTCCCAGTCTGAGCCTCTCCTCTGAAAAAGCTCCCAGCGCTTAAAGAAGAGGCGAGAACCAGGGAGGAGGAGCACAACGAGGAAAGGTACGTTTTCTGGGCTTCAGGGACCACAGGGAGTTGGGTAAATATAACCATTTGTGGGTATGGAGGGTCTGGAAGCTGAGTATGAAATATTATGTAAGGATGGACATGCCCTTTAGAACTCGTAACAGACCAGGATTTAGCATAGCTGACAGGGCCAAAGGTTAAAAGGAATTACTGGTATTGGAGACAGGGCAATGCAGTGAGCGGAACACTGAAAAAAACTCTTTAGCTGACCATGGACAGATTAATGTTATTAATTAGTGGTAAAATCGATTAGCTGTAATTTCCGCCATCCCGATAACAAAATTGGACCTATTCATTTAGCCCGATTTTGTTAGCGAGCACCATGCACAGGGCGATAATCGTCCGATACCCATAAAGCTTGGCATGTCTATGGCTGGTTTTAGGTCTCATTTACACTAGGTCAGTTTTTGTAGCTTTATGTGTAGAAATGCTTGATGCAGTACAATTTTTAATGGATCAGATTAACTTACTGCTACATTTCTGTCTGGAAAATGATCCATTTTAAGCCTAAAGAAAGGAAATGGACCCCCTACACGGACCCCTACACACAGTCCAAAAAAACGAAATGTTCGTATTTGTTAATTTCACACATGTGTAATGTGAACATAGCCTAAAAGTCATGCAATCCATGCAATGAAGATTTTTTTTAGGAAGATGTCTTCTTGGAATATGTTTTATTTACTTAGCCTAGGGGTATATTGCTTACCTAATAATAAAATGCAAGTGTGCGTCCCTGTGTCCGGTGTGTGTGTGTCCTGCAGTTACTCTTTTTGCCACTTGGTTTGTATTCTATTCCTCAGGCTGCTGCAGTTTCTCCAGGCAATTAAGAGTGCATGACAGTGCTCTACCTCCCCCGCCGCAGCTCTCAGCCCCTTCATTTTCTTTTGTGCAGGAAAGGTCTTTTACTGTGCGGCATAATTTACTTTGCGTACCTCATCAGCGTACCTTCAGTAAAAACATGCGCCGGTTGATTATGCGCACGCACGAAACGCCAGGTGATTATGCGGGGCAAGCTTTGTCATGGTAACTGTTAGACGCGCCGGTTGATTAGCGCTGGCGGAAAGCGTTGTCATGGTAACTGTTTAGATGATATCTATGGAGGGGCTGAGGGAAAAACAGTTCTATCCAAAGTGTATGGACAGGGGCTGGGGGAAAAGGTCCCTCCAATGTGTATGGATGGGGGGGCCTTGGATTTGGGAAGAGGGGGGGCCTGGATTGGGACAGAGGGGGGCCTCTGGTTGGGAGGGGGCCCTGTTAGCGCCCTTATGTAGCGGGCTTAATGTCTTGTAGTAATATAAAGGTGTGGATATAATTAAGGTGGGTACACAACCAGTACCAATCTTTCAAAGATGACAGGACCAGAATCTGCAAGATCTGTGTGTCATTTTGACCGATGGGGTAAAAACAGTCACCAATTGTTCTCCCTATATATAGTTAGAACGTTCGTGGCTGCCATATCTCGACGTTGCGACCGACCCCCTACCAGTATGGGGGAACGCGACAGAGGGAAATTTTCCCTATTGCATGAATGATCGGTCTCGCAAACTGGTGGCCGCAGCCACCATGTGTCCCCAGCTGAGTGCTCACTAGTAGCGAATGATGATCGGGCCAAAATTATTCTTGTCCGACAATTTAAATGATTTTGCTATAGTAACAAGATATTATTACAAAGATATCTGTACATAAGGTAATTTCATTGTAGTCATGTAAAGCTGCGGCTGTTGTCTAGTTCAACTTTTTTGCACAGGTCACTGCCTTCCAGAAGTGTGACCATTTCACACCTTGAGCTGTGTTGCACAAGTGCACAATCAACCTCCCTCGGATTTCTACTGGAACATAGTGTCACCTTGGAAGCTTGGCCTCTTTTTGTGTATGTAACCCTCCATTGCCCTAAAAAATACATTTCGGATGGAATGGGGGATCTCCAAAATGTGAAAGACTTGTGCCAGCAGTGAAAAAAGTAAACAAGTTGTGTGGCCAACAGTGACTTCATCATAAAAACAATACTATCTTTATATCTAGTCACAGATTGCATTCACTGATAGCGTGATCACGGGACATTGAATTATGGGGAAGTTAAGTGAGTGTACATAGCTTAATCTGGGTACACATTTTAGAAATCTAGTTCTGTCTCTAATTGGATACAGGGAGACACAATCTCCCTATATCTGTACACACAATTGTATTTGGCTTCTACACTAAAGTATAATGAGATAATAGGCAGTGGGCCTATTATGGGCCCTGATGCAAAATTTGGGTATGGGCCCCCCAACACTGCTGCAAACACAAATCGGCACACAACCCAAATAATTTTCCATAAAAAAACATCCAAATTCACCATTAACATTTTTTTTAAAGGCACTCATTTTAAAACAGACAAACATCCTTTACCCATACACCTAGTAAAACTACTAGTGTATGGGTAAATACTTTGTATATAACACTGGTAAAATAGTTATATGCTTATATGAATAATTAAATTTAAAATATTTGCTACATTGGACCAGACAATAATGCATGTGACATTTGCGCATTGACACCATGGTTATGGTCCGTTTGCACTGCAATTTGTGCAATATTCTGAAATCGGAGCACATGTGATTTACAAAAAAGCGCACGCATTCCCGAAAATGGAATTCAACGCAGTGCATGCAATGTGGCCACCCACATTGACATGCACTACCATGCATTTTCACGCACTAATGGATTGCAAAACACAATTGTAAGCGCACGAGAAGCACTCTAGTGGGACCTAGCTCTAAATGTTATAGAGTATGGTTATAAAGTAATGATGAAAGAATATAGTTAAAACATGTATCGAGCATGGCTGTATTTGTGTAGGTACACCTCGCCTGTCCAGCACAGGGCCTTTTCACCCTCTGTCCAGCCTAATGCCTAATACTTCACACCCCCTGGCGCAACCCAAGCTCCTCGTGTGGGACAATGTGCAGTGTTCCAGGATGCCAACAGACACTTCAGATCAGATCTGTACTGGCCAAAGCAGGATGTTTGGGTGGTATGATTCAATACAAAGAGTTTTAAAGTATTTAACATTAAAGATGCTGGAAAATAAGGGAATTTACATGTTGTATCTGTGATACACAGAAAGCCAACCTTCCCCTCTTTAAATATCCTTTTTTAAAAAATGGCCTCAGCTTAATTCTAGAATTGCTATAAGTTATGTCCACAGTGCAGTGTGAATTGCAGTCATAAGTTGCAGATCTCACCTCTGAAATCAACAGCATTTTAAAGGGTATCTCCACTCTTATTAACACATTTTTGGAATTCAGTTTTATTAAAGAACGGGTAGTAAGGAGCGGTGTCTTACCTCCTATTCTTCAATAAAATAATCAGGAGGCAGGAGAGAAGTTAAAGAACTTACCTGCTCGCTCACTCCTTCGGCGCATAGTCTGACAGGTCCCGACTGGGTTGTACAGAAAGGCTGAAAGTTTTGGTTGTCATAACTACAAAACCTTCAGAACCCAGACATTCAAATTTCAAAACCGGAATTGTAAACCTGGTTCAGGGTAAAGCTCCAGCTCGTTCCTACTGAGCAGTAAGAAAATCAAATGTTACAGATGATTTTCTCAACTTGCTGTTTGCAAAGGTAAGTTAAGGTGGCCATACACATGGGATTTCCAGAACTTGGAAATTTTGCCTGGGAAGTGTGTTTTAACCCTCAACCAATGTCATTTTAACCATGTGTGTGTTGTGAATTCATTGCTGTCATAAATTATGAGTTTTTATTTCCCTTAAGTGACTTATAGTTACGTTACACATCTATTTATCTATTTCTGTACCCAATGGGCATGGCTTATAGTAGGTGGGGAAAGGGGTGTGGCCTTAAAAATTTGCACCACGTTACACGTGTATGAGGCCCTTATCTATACTACAGTCAGGGGCCCAAAACTAGGCTTAGGGCATGGCCCCACTACAACTCAATTCTTGTGAGTTTTTCATTGCGTGTGCGTTTTGCGCATGCCATTCTTCCGTTATGTAAATGCATGGTTAACGCACCAAAAATGGTGAACGCATGCGTTACCAAAACGCAAACAGGCACGCATCGTGGGGGTTTTCATGTTCCCACGATTTCCATTATAACCAATTGCATGCTAATCGCGAGCGCAAAAAAACGCGTGTGAGTTGGGCCTAGCCCTTAATCCACCTGCTCAGAATGTTCCATGTTTAAGGTTCTACACATTCAAGCAGAATAGTTAAAAATGGCCAGAAATGTAAATAACTGGGAACACTTCAACAGTTTCCTTTGGTACTCTAGCTTGAAAACTGTAGGAGAATATACAGTCCAAAATGTGAAGAAGAAAACATAAAAAAAAATCAAAGTAAAATTCAAATATCTGTTAAGTTATTTGTAATACTATAAAATGGCTTCATTTCCTTATGACAACAATCGAATGCTGATGGCCCAGTGACAGTTGACAAATAGCTGATATAATGCAAATGAAATAGTAAACAACCGAACCACTAAAAAGGATATTCCGTAGTCCGGCAGCTGGGATGTTTAGAAGAAGCAGAGACTGGAAGTCTGGCCTGGAAGATACAAAAACACTAATACACCCTGCTACTGAGCTTAAATTATCCAACAGTGAGATTAAGATTGCCTGCTAATGTTTCATGATTACATGTTAATTAAACCTTTAAATGCAAATCCAAAGTTCAAAGCTGGCTGGCTGCCTCCAGAAGCCCTTAAAGTGTTTTTTTGGGGGTGGAATGTTCTACTTAGTTAGACAGGGTATTTTGTACAATTACAGTTACGTATATATACAGCTTATGCTTGTTTCCTGACTATCGCACCCACACCTATCTTTTACCGAATACAGGCAATAATGTCACCCCAAATCCATTGTGCAGACAAGTTAAGACAGGCCGAATACAGCATAATGACACCCCAAATCCATGTGCAGACAGTTAACAGACAGGCCGAATACAGGCATAATGACACCCCAAATCCATGTGCAACAGTTAAAGACAGGCCGAATACAGGCAATAAGACACCCCAAATCCATTGTGTAGACAGTTAGCAGACAGGCCGAATACAGGCAATAATGACACCCCAAATCCATTGTGAGACAGTTAACAGACAGGCCGAATACAGGCAATATGACACCCCAAATCCATTGTGTAGACAGTTAGCAGACAGGCCGAATACAGGCAATAATGACACCCCAAATCCATTGTGCAGACAGTAACAGACAGGCCGAATACAGGCAATAATGCACCCCAATCATGTGCCACCCCAAATCCATTGTGCAGACAGTTAACAGACAGGCCGAATACAGGCATACTGGAAAACCCCAAATCCATTGTGCAGAACAGTTAACAGACAGGCCGAATACAGGCAATAATGCACCCCAAATCCATTGTGCGACGTTAACAGACGGCCGATACAGGCAATAATGTCACCCCAAATCCATTGTGCAGACAGTTAACGACAGGCCGAATACAGGCAATAATGACACCCCCAAATCCATTGTGTAGACAGTTAGCGAAGGCCGAATACAGGCAATAATGACACCCCAAAATCCTTGTGTAAACAGTTAGACAGGCCGAATACAGGCAATAATACACCCCAAATCCATTGTCACGTTAAGCAGACAGCCGAATACAGGCATAATGACACCCCAAATCCATTGTGCAGACAGTTAACAGACAGGCCATTAATTCCTCAATAAACTCTGCACACATACCTCATTCAGCCTGCAGAAAAATTTACATTTGCAAATTTACACAAGTAGATTATTAGTATGAGGTGCCCAAATAACCAAGACGTATAGAATAGTGAGCGAACTTGCTAAAAACCTCATTTGCGTGACAGGGGGGTTGATTAAAATATATGTAAAATATCATCTTGGGGTGTAAATTCCTTGTAACTGAGTGGTACATGCTCTGTTCAGTCATTGGGGTACTATTACAGGCTTTCCATACATGGAAAGTCCATGTATCTCCCAGACAATGTTCCCTCTAATTTTAAATCAGCTGTGTGTACAGATGTATATTATTTGTGTGCCCACAGCTTTTAGGAACACTGCTCAGAGTCAGTTGGGGTCACAAGGACAGTGAGAGGAGAAATGCATGTGGCACAGAGGCTGCACATGTGGACAGTATTGTAACTATTCTAGCATTAGAGATGGGATCCGGGTTTGGCCCGAACCGACACTGAACCCCTTGATTCCAAAATCCAAAAGATCCGTCCGAATCTGGACGGATCCTCTGGATTTCGGGACTTCGGAAGGTATTTTCAGTAATTATCGAAGGTACGGGGCTATTTTCGATAATAATCGTAAATAGCCTTGAATGTTCGAAAATGATCGAAAATACGATCGGAGACTTGAAAATGGTCTTTATGCAGGGTGGGAGAACTCTCGGGACTGTGAGTAGTGAGTACTGGTCATTTTCCTGGACTTGGACTGCAGGAGAGCCATAAGGAGCAGGGATGTAAGGTAAGGATTTTTTAAAACTACACAGTGGGGCCAGCACTGGGGCAAATTTTAGATTTGGGGGTTGGCATGCCCTTTAAGGCATCGCGCCTTAGCCAATCACAGGAGTGGATGGCGGTCGAGCCCTTCCTGCTTGACTTCCGTGCACAGAAAAGGCACGGAAGTCAAGCAGAAGGCGTCGGGGGAACGAAGGCTGGTAAGTAGATTTGGGGGCATATTTGGAAGCTGTAAACCTTACAAGGTTCTGACTGGGATTGGTTGATGCTCATTATGCATGATACACTGATAGTTGACACTTTCCAGGTGATCATATTGATATTCTGAGTTCTGGAAAAAAAAACATGCAATATGCTTCATTTTTAAATTTACCTTGATAACAATATCTCACGGTTTATGGCAACCAAGAGCGCTGGCTTGTTGTACAGTACATCATCTCTGTAATAACTAAGTAATAACTACGGTAAGATAGTAAGGCATGGCGCTCCCTTTAAACAGCACTTTTGTTATACATAAACACCTTATATAAATAGGTAATAATTGGTTAATTTTGATTGATTTATCTCATTGTTTTCCCTGACTGTATTCTTTACATTGATAAAAAGTGCAGCCCCATTAAAGTAACACTATATAGATAAATATATGTACATAAATATAAGGGATAATAAAGTAATTACTGCAGTTCTCCTTTTTGATCTGCATAGCTAAAATTGTAGGGAATGATTGTAAATACATCACTAGCAAAAGTATAATTTTAAATATTTGTATTTATAGTTTATGTGTAGTCCTGAAAAACATTTTAATTAAGTGTTATTGTGTAACTGTTGCACACAGTTTTCTCTCTACAAACCAGTGACACCCCAGAGGGTTTGCCACATGCAACTAAGGTACTCACACTGCAAAATCTATTAAGTTGAGTTTCTTTAAAGAGCCTGGGCAAAAGTGGAGCAGGTAAGCGTGAATCAGATTATTTTTTACACAATACATTTTTAATTTTGGTAAAATGCATTTTTTATTTGTTTGTTTTTATTGTAAACAAAGACAACCCTGAATTCCGAAATCAGGCATAGGCAACACCTGCCATTAATAACACAATGTGGCCACAATGTGGTGCTCCAGTGATGGTTGGTGCTAAGCATGCAGGAAGTTTAATTTTAGACCTGCTTGGACAAAAAACAACAGCGCTACATTTCCCAGTTATGCTAAAGAGATACTGCAAAGTAATTAATGATGATGGCAGGTAGGAGAGAATTCATCTGCCTATAAGGGAGAAGGGTCAAAACTTAAATTTTTTTAGACTCCATAGTGTATTAGCATTATCATAAAAACAGTAGGATAGTCCTAGTAAAAAGTTTTAAACTTTGGTAGAAAGAAATAGCATGAGACAGTGCTCTATCTAACATACAGGTTTTGTGGGATATATGTGGGTAGCTTATTTTTTAGACAAATGTATTTGTCATAAGCAAAGTAAGAAGCCAAAATTGTGAGAGTTAAGATTTTTTTTAAGGCCCTCAAATTGGTGAGTGGAATAATTCAATTATGTGTTTATGTCAGTTTCTTTAGTGTATAGGGTATACCCCAAACAATTATCCTGTACCTTAATAAGGTTCCGCTTCCAGGCTTTCTCCTTGACTGCATGACCTTCCGGTCTTCTCGCAAGATTTATACCTGCTACAATTCCTATTGGCTCTGTGGCTTTGGAACCCGGACAACCACCTTTACTTTCCATAGCTTCTGTTTTTTAAAGCTAGGAGCTCATTTCTGTACTGTTCAACTTGTTATTCCATTTTCTTAATCAGTGTGTTTTCTGGTTCTTTCTCAAGGATATCTTTATATTCTTCTTCAATGGCTGAGGCTTGGGTACACATGGCAGGACTTTTTGTCCCGTTTGCTGTGAGCGAGTGCTTGGCCTGGACAAATGACTGTCGGTCACGGCAATAGTGGCCGCGGGTGACAGTTCACGCGACCGTTCGTGCGGAACCGCAGGATTGGCCGTGATTTACTGACAGTTCCAATTGGCTGTTTGCCAATACGGACGAACTGCTGATCAAGCTTGGTCGCGGCCAGCCACCCCACACCATCAGATTTTTCCGGCCGACCAACCGATACACGCCACTATCGGTCATTCGGCCGCTGGTGTGTACCAAGTATAGCACTTTATCACGTGCACTATAATTAAATAGCACTTCATGATAATGAATTCTTACAGGGCAATGCACTAACGTGTGCACCACTCCTGTTTTTGAGTTTTAGTTATGTTAACCGATGTTATACTGATTTTATATTGTATTGCTGCACTGTCCGACAGTATCATGGCTTTATCGCTAGTTTGTCTACCTAGCTTTAAGGCTGGGTGCACACCAGCAGATATTTTTGGCCGACCGCCCGGTAAATGGCACTGTCAGTCGGTCGGCTGGAAATATTTGCTGGTGTGGGGCGGCCGGCCGCCACTGAGATTGGCCCGATTGAGACGAACGGTCGATTGGACATGTCGGTAAATCACAGCCGATCGTGCAGTTCCCTATGGGATTGAACAATCGGTCGCACGCACTGTCGGCTGCTATTGCCACGACCGACAGTCATTTGTCCCGACCGAGCGCTCGCTAGCAGCAAACGCTTAGTCTGGACAAATAATGGGTCTGTGTGTATCCAGCCTAAGGTATAAATAGTTTACAGTGTGTGATCAAATATGGCTTGATAAAGGTCTTAGGAACTGACCAAAACATTGCTGACTGCACTTGTTGCACTTGATGTTGCACTTGCACCAAATAAATATTGAAAAAACCCTTGATTGCACTGCTATTCTCACCACATATTGACCTTTATTCTGATTAGCACCAAGACAAGGAAAGCCTAAAGCAGGCCATACACTAGGCCGATTTTTTCAAAAGTTTTGCGATCTTAATAACGATCGATATTTATAACGACAGATATACAATCTGATCGAATAAACGATGTACCATACATATTGTCCGACGTTCGATTCTTTTTACGATCAATGTCTTATGTCGATATCGCAAAGTACCGAAAGGTTTTGCGACTGTTTATACAATCGACTAAACTGAAATGTCTGGCGGAAGTCGCACAAGCTTTAAGCATCTGTTTTTACCAATAAACATCAGGGACCCTGATGACGGCCCAGTAGCGTCGGGCTGAAACGCGTAGGTTCATTTGGCCCACTACCCTTATAATAAAGCGTGTTTAGTCCATTGAGTGGCGCCTGAATCTCTCTTATATATATTATATATATGATAGAGATAGATAGGAAGATTATATATGATTACACACACTGAACCTACATACTTATCCATGATCTACCTTATCTATCCATTTATATTTTATGATTTATTGATTTAATTGCATGTTTTAAATATATTTAAATATGGTTAAAACATATGTGTTTATGTTGCTGATAAAGTAGCTAGTTAGTTCTATTCTTGTAGATATACTTTCTAAAATATTAAGGAAATATGTTACTTTTTGGGCAAAAAGATTTAACTAAATGACTCTTGCTTATTAATAAACAATACAGTAGTTGCCATAAGAAGTATTATAACAGCAGAACTTAGCATATGTGATGCGAATAGAATACAGAGTGTCGGGACCTGTCAGAGGAAGCAGCGTAGGAGAGACCAGGTATGTTCCTTACCTTTGTTCCTGGCACCTGCAGGTTTTATTGAAGAAAGGGAGTTAAGACACAGCTTCTTTAACTCCTGTAATTTTAACCAGTGGAGATACCCTTTAATAAGTGTACTTATTTCTATTAACATTTAGTTTTTCTTCTTATTTTGGTACTTGCTAGTATTGTTAGGTTAGCTTTAGATAGATTTGATTATGTTATATTAGGTTGGTTGGGGCCCTGCTGAAAGAATCTACCTTGACGTGGGCTTACAAATCTTTTGAGCAAAATATTTTACTCAACAGGGGAACGGTGGTAGCAGGGATGATGTAGGGGATGAAACAGTGTGTGGGAAGGAAATCACAATATTTGGAAGGGGGGGGCACTAATTTACCACGAATGGGCCCTGAAAATTCTGATGGCGGCCCTGACTGGATTTTTGGAAGATACATCAAGTAGTATATGGTCCCCAGCATAAACCAGTATCCCAGAGCTTTCAAACATTAATTTTAATGATTACCATTGCCCTGAACTACTGATTGCTTGTTATTGATAGATTGAAGCAAACTTTGCAGATTTTTTTTGCCTTATGAATTTTAGTGAAAAACAAAATGAAATACTGTTAGGAAAACCAGATTAAACACTTTGAAAATATTTATTTTTACAAATAAATACAATATACTCTAGTTACACAAACATATACATATTTTCACATAGACATCTTTTTGTTTTTTTCATTTTTCTTAAAAATTAATCCACTCAAAAATCCCAAACTAATGATGATACATATACAATAGAATCTGTGTGACAGCATTAAGATGAGTAGTGAGGCTTTGCTTCATGACAAAACTGCATATAAACATACCATCTGATATCTCATATTAGGTGTATACTGACCCATAGGGAAATGAGTAAAGCCATGACATATAACATGGATACAGCTATATGGATATTGGCATGAATATTTGTATTATTTCCAGTATATATGTGCAGGTTCCATAGCCCAGCATTGTACTCAATTCTTTATACCCTTTAAAGTGCCTGATAATGTCTATTATATAGTTGGAACAGTAGAACGGAAAGGTTCAGCAAGTCTGACAGAGATCTCTTAGTCTATATCCCTCCGATTGACATCAGCTGGGGATCCGTGAACAGCAATCCACATTCACTTTCTTTCAGCAGTGGAGAAGCGGCAGACTGATAGTGTTCAATCTATGGAAGAGGTAATAATTAGCAATTGTCAATATTTTTAGATTTGTTCATTATTTTTAACATTGCTGTCTAAAAATTTCTAATGAAGTTTGTGATCCACTTCATACATATTGGCTATAAATGTTTTACTTGGCTAGTTAACACTGCAAGGGTAATAAAAGTGCAATGAAATATGTATCTAAAATAATATGTAATGTTCTAATGGTATTAGCTTGTTAACTACACCTGATTGACATCATAGCAATGTGCCCTATTTATGAAAAAAAAATTAATTAGATTAGCTACTCAATATTTACCTAATAATTATTATGACTGAAAGTAGCAGAATATAAATTGTTCACTGTTTAAAAATTTAAATTTAAATTAATGGTGCAAAAGTTTACTCATCCAATTAATTTGCAGCAACCAATTGGATGTTACCTTTTTTCTGGGTTACTGTAGTTAGATAACATCTGATTGGTTGCTGCAGTTCAACAGCACCAGCAAACTTTAGCACCCTTTATTGCACCAGCCCATTTATACCTCTCACCCCACAGACAACCATATTTTTTTTATAATGTTACCCTGTTAAAGAATATAAAAGGTTCACTGTCAAAGGATGCCTGACCTCCCTTTAATTCTATTAATTTCCCAAAATGTATTCTGCAAACTACAATAGATGATATATTATACATAAAAAAGAAAATGTTTTTGAGTAATGATGTTTTTAACTATCTAAATGTGTATGTTTTAAACACACTTTATAAACCAAATAATTGGCAACAAACTTTTATAAATCAATAAGGTGCTAGAGTTGAATGATTGATCTAAAGCTGAATACATTACCTGATACATATGTGTCAGTCTTGAGCAGTAGTGAGAGGAAAGGTTGAAATTACTTTGTGTATTTTGCCTTTTGTGAAATTGACAGGATGGCAGCCAGGTCTCTACCTCTGTCTGTGCATGTGCAGGCTGCATTGGAGGGATAATTGATTCAGGGCACTGATGGGTTGAATTGTGGTAGAGAGTAGACTGGGATTGCTGCTGAATCTCTTCATATACTCTACATCTTGTCTCTTGGTATGAGTTCTGCTGCTCTGTCTGGTATTTGTTACTTTCTTTGAGGAGTGGTCTCTTCCTAAGTCCTAGTAGATTTGAAAGATAGGATATATAACGTATGGTAAGTCTCAGAGTTTCAATTTTTGTTAGTGTTCTGCCTGCTGGCACAACAGAAGGTGGCAAGTACCTTCTAAGGTTCTGAAGCGCTTTGGACAAGTTCCTCATTCGCATTTTCTCTCGCTCACTCGCACTTTGTCTTTGAGGACCAATCATTTTGCATCTTGTTCTTCTGGTGTTCTGAGGAAACTCCTGTGTGTGGGTACAATCCATGTTGTACACGTCGGCTTGGAGGTAGTTGCTTAAGTTCTCCTTCTGTGTAGCTAAATGGGCATAGCCAGGAGACATGTTGTAGGAATCTGATGAAGAAGCAGGAGAGTGTGAACAAGAAGAAGCATAAGTCCAATCAAAGATCTGGGAACAGTCTTGTAGCATTCTACAGTGTGTTTCTATCTTTCTCCGAGCCGTGTGCTTCTATGTCAGTGACTAAATTGCAATGAAGGGACTTGGGCATCTCCTGCTTTTATACCAAGTGTTGAGGTGACAAGAAATTTCTTCCCAGGCCCAGAGAAGTGTCAAAATCTTCAGTCCACTGAAAGGGTCAGATGCAGGAGTTCTCTGGGAAAGTGAGTCCCATTTGCAAAAGTGTGAAATTTGTCTCCTTATGTTCTTAATTGATGCTGCAGTACACTCCTTATGTGTGCTGGGAACAATCATTATATGTATGACAACTGTTAATTTTCTTACTGTATGTGTCTTTCGCAAACTACTGTGAAATGCTCAACTTTTCTGAAGGCTTTCTGTTCTCTGATATCGCATACATCATGTAATAAATATATGTATAAATATAATAGATTACATTATATAACCATCCAGACACCAAGATGTATACATACAGAAGGCATTAATGTAGAAGTGATGTGGATTTATGTCAGTTTCGAAATCTATATTCATATCGATATGGACATTAATATCCTTATTTAATAAAGCACATCTATTCCCCACAGTGAAAAAAATCTTTAGTTAAAAAAACAAAACAATCCATAGTAAAACACTGAATGGTACAGATAAATATTTTGCAGTTTCACATATTATAATTTCATGTAAATTATATTATACAAATTTGACTTGAAATCTCCAACAGGATTTCAAACCTTCATACGACGATCCATATATAGGAAGGAAAATTGCTTACAATACAAGGATTGTGGAAGCACTCCAATTAGGCTAATTTACAACTACATTTAGCGAAAAGTGCTACTGATCTGGTCAAACAGGAAAATGAAGGAAAATTGCTGTAATGAGAGGAAAACTGCTTTCCCCAGCATCGAAAGAGACACAGTGTAAATATCTACACTTACAGATCTTATAGTGATTTCTAGAAACGTATTATAATGACTTATAAAGAACAAAAATTGTTAAGGAGATTCAATAAAAGTTCTTATCGTTTAAAATGGTGCTAATTCTGCTCCAACCAATCAGATCTTATTTAACATTTGAAAGCTAACATCTGATTGGTTGGGGCAAAACTAGCACCATTTTAAATAATAAGAACTTTTATTTAATAACCCTGTGTGTGTTTTAACTTTGTTTTGAAATATACTCACTTTTATGTATTATGCCACTGGTTGCACAGATCAGTTGTAATGCATATGGTTTGGTAGACACAGGCAAATTAATTGCCCCAACCAACTGTTTGCTGCTAGCGAGTGGTCGGCTGGGACAAATCACTAATGATGGCGGCAAAAAAATATGCTTGTGTGTACCCAACTTAAGAGTTTCCCTCTTAAATTGTCAAGTTGGCAGCACCTTTTGGATTTATAAGTTGTCTTTGTTCTCCAGGAATATTGTATCATCCTTTCAACCTGCTGTCATCCTCTCCCCATCCTGTAAAATTCTTTAACTTCCTTCCTTGGTGTCAAACTGCTTTATGATGGTCTCAGTACTTTAATTCTTTACAAAAATGCTTTCCAAAGAGTCAGCAAATTTATTTTCATTGGTGAACGGTCCCCTGAAGTGTTTAATGTAATTTATATTGAATATATGCTCAGCAAGTGCTACTTCTCCATATATTATGGCCCCTATCATGTACACCTGATGGGTTTTCTGTGTGTTGAATATAGGGACAAGCAATATTTTCATCTTACCAGAGTCATGTGCTAACACCAAAATACAATATAATTAGAATAGTAATGGTAAAATATAATACACTGAAAATTCAAAGGAATACAAATATTTTTGGAAATTAGATTTGGACTGAGTCTCAGGATTCACCCTTCTAAATCTAAACCCTGGTTATGCTATTATTGTAATAAGCACAACGCTAGGTTCAAGATGTTTAAAATCTAATATGGCAATAGGATTTGAATTTATTTCTGCATTTTGTGTAGAATATTATTCCTGAAAACAGAAAATGTCTGGTCCATTGGCTACATCAGCCTCATCACTGACTACAACATAAAATGAGATAAATGACACTTGATTATATGAGCAAAATCTTCTTCGAAATAAATAAAAAGCTTCACCTGTAATAGTCTAAGCTCAAAATGAACAGAAGAAATACAGATAAAAATTGGAAACCATCTCTACAACACAGTGAAATGAACCCTGCACAGAATGACTTGTGTCAGTCATTCGACTTATAAACTTGCCTGAGACTTCCTACGGTGGTCTAAGAAACCAACTGGGAACTTTGTTGGAATGTCAAAAAGTAAAGGTGTCCATACATTAGCAACTCACCTTTTGACATTCTCATGATCTTCTTCCAACATTGGCATGTCTGTGAAAAACTGCCTCCACTCTCAATTATAAAGAATGGGCCGTCGGAAGGTAGGAACCACCATTTAATTTACCCAGGAACTTTGCAGCCACGCAATGCTCTTTTCAGCTCTTAAAGTCAAGCTAACCAATTTACAATCAGTTAGCGTGACTTTAAGCCTTGGTTTGCGGCAGCTGAGTGAGTACCTGACTGAGGCAGTGCAGCTGTTTGCATGTAAGTATTTAACGCTAGCCGATAGCTGGGGTTACAAACTTATGTGCAGCTGACATTCACCCAGAGTTGCGTAGCCTCTGGTAAATCTGCTACATTCGCCCAGAGCGCTTGCGGCTCTGGGTGAATCTCCCTGTCAAATTACTTAAAGGACAATTATACTCACCTTCCCTCCGCTCCAGATCTTCATGTAGTACTTTACCCAGGGTGAGGACCTGAACCGCTAGGTCCTCACCCCGGGATTCACAAACCCTTCAGCAGCTCAGCAAGCGTGCTCTTGTAGCCTTCTTGGCTGCCCTGCAGACGCTGCCTGTACGCTCCTCCTCTTCTCCCGCCCCCTCCTCCCCGTTCGGCGACCGCTTTTGGGCAGGAGCGTGCCTTCCTATTGGCCTCGTCGCCGACGGGGAGGAGGGGGCGGAGCCTACAAGAGCAGCGTTGCTGCAACACGCTGCTGAAGGGTTTGTGAATCCCGGGGTGAGGACCTAGCGGTTCAGGTCCTCACCCTGGGTAAAAGTTACTACATGAAGATCTGGAGCGGAGGGAAGGTGAGTATAATTGTCCTTTAAAGACATTAAATGCTGTATTTATCTAATCTTGTTATAGCATATGGCCAGTATACTGTAAGTCAGCAGTACCTAGCAATTCGATTATTAACATTTTGATGTTTGTCCATCAAATTGGTGGAACTTCAGCCAATTGTATGGCTGCCATTAAATGTATATTTCAATAGTTCTTAACATTAACAATACCTGGAATTTAAATATTGATGCCTTGCTTGCAAAGAAAATGTAAACATTATAAATAATGATTATATGTCTCAATACTTTTTTCCTTTCTTCTTTTTTTTAAATTTAGTAACATCCCTATTTGTAAAGGCTTTTTTTAGCGATACCGTGCCTTTAACGGTCAGTTAATCGATTGTATAAGCGATCGTTAATTTCCGTACGGTTTAGCGGCTGTTGAATTACAATTGTTATTGTAAATTAACGATAACAATTGTAAATTACCGACATTGAACGTAAATCTATGATAACACAATCGTAGTTTTCCGATTCCCATAAAATACCATTGCGGTAATTTACTACAGCATGGTATTCTACGGCCGAACGTTGTTAATTAACAAACGTTTGGCATTAATGTACTACCGCGGCCATACATTAGCGATAATGCGGGGTATCGATAACTTCCTGGCACCCAAGTATCTGAAACACAGTCCAATGCACCCTGCTCTCTTCCACATATATCTTCTGGACATTTAGAAGATCTTCACACTCTAACAATTAAAGGCTGCCACCTATACCTGTGTACTCTACCCTGAGTACCATAAACATCTGAAGGAAGAAGAAAAGGTAACAGGAGTATAGGTGGACTTCAAGGCAACACAATCAGTGTCTGCACTAAAGCTTTTTATTGGCAAGTACACTATAGGGGCTATGTACCGAGAGTCACTATCGCTCTCTATTGCCCCCTTTAGGGAATGCACTGAGCTGATAGTGGCTCTCAGTGCATTGCAAATAGAGTTTTCCTTTTGCGAATCTTTAACTCCAGCTATCTGCTGGCGTTAGAGATTATGTCTTAAAAACATGCTAACGGCTTAGTACATTGGTTGCGGCAGTTGCGTGACACAAAATTTGCAACGCAACTGCCATTATTTGTGTCTTAAAGTCACATTAACACTTGGTACATTGGTTATCGTGACTTAAATAGCTGATAACGGCTCTTGGCACATAGCCCTGAATATGTCTCAGACCACACTTGAAAAAGGGACTGTGGTTCAAAACATTTTGGAGATTCAATAAAAGTTGTTAACTTTAAAAATGGTACTAATTTTGCCCCAACCAATCAGATCTTATTTAACATTTGAAACATCTGATTGGTTGTGGCAAAATTTGTACCACTTTTAACGATAAGAACTTTTATTGAATAATAAAAGTTAATAAAAAGGCGGCATGTAGACTTATGTATGGCCTGCATAATGCTCCTTCAATTAATTTATCAGCAGATGCAAAATTATATTTTGTGCTACATTCCATACCACAATTGTTGTATCCCAGCAGATTTTGGCCTACAGTTTTTAACACAGACCTGCCGACTTGTGTAATGGGAACAGTGCCGGCAGGCAGATATTTAGCAGTTCAAAATTTCTAGGGTAGCCTCATTAGTATGCGGCTCCAATGCAAATTGTCAAACATGCTACATGGAGATATCTGCTGAATACCGTCTGTTAATTTGTCTGGAATGTGTGGTTTGGGTAATATACGGTATTTTAGTAGGTATAATGGGTATTATACATATGTATTCATACATTTCTATCAAGCCTTGCTCATTGCCCCATCTTTTTGCACAAAGACATGTAATTAGTTCTTTATAAATAGATATTGAAATAATGAATACATCACTGCATTGTTTTCAAATGGAATGTTGCTAGCGAAAGAGAATATTTTGTTATTATTCTTCTGGGCTTAACTAGCAATCTGCATGAATATGTTTATCAGTATAGAATGTATGGTTAGGATAACCATTTGTCCTTATGGTTATGATCACCTTAGAATAATACTTTGTGTTCAGCGCTGGGAGAATGTTTAGTATTGAAAAATAAAATATATGCATATTTTACTATTCCATTTTTAAAACAAACTGTGAATTAATTTTCTTCATTTTAAAACGCGTTTCTGAGCTGTCAGCTGTGACAACATTCTATTGTTGTTAGGAGAAGTAGTACAATAAAATAATACTACCAATCACACTAGCATTAAAGGGCATGTCCACCCCCAGAATAATATTTTCTACTCACTCCAGACCGGAAGATTGTTATATTTCCTCACCACCTCACGTTCCTTAAAGCCCAGAAAACATACCTTTCCCTTCTTCAAGAAATCTGTCATCTGTGTGAGATGCAAGCTTTCTTTCAGGTTGCAGAAGTCAGTCATGGCTGTGACAATAACATCATGGACAATGACCGAATCTGTATTTGGCCACGCCTCCCCAGTCCTGAGCCTCTCCTCTGAAAAAGCTCCCAGCGCTTAAAGAAGAGGCGAGAACCAGGGAGGAGGAGCACAACGAGGAAAGGTACGTTTTCTGGGCTTCAGGGACCACAGGGAGTTGGGTAAATATAACCATCTTGGGGTATGGAGGGTCTGGAAGCTGAGTATGAAATATTATTGTAAGGATGGACATGCCCTTTAGAACTCGTAACAGACCAGGATTTAGCATAGCTGACAGGGCCAAAAGGTAAAAGGAATTACTGGTATTGGAGACAGGGCAATGCAGTGAGCGGAACACTGAAAAAAACTCTTTAGCTGACCATGGACAGATTAATGTTATTAATTAGTGGTAAAATCGATTAGCTGTAATTTCCGCCCATCCCGATAACAAAATTGGAACCTATTCATTTAGCCCGATTTTGTTAGCGAGCACCATGCACAGGGCGATAATCGTCCGATACCCATAAAGCTTGGCATGTCTATGGCTGTTTTTAGGTCTCATTTACACTAGGTCAGTTTTTGTAGCTTTATGTGTAGAAATGCTTGATGCAGTACAATTTTTAATGGATCAGATTAACTTACTGCTACATTTCTGTCTGGAAACTGATCCATTTTAAGCCTAAAGAAAGGAAAATGGACCCCCTACACGGACCCCCTACACACAGTCCAAAAAAACGAAATGTTCGTATTTGTTCAGATTTCATCCATGTGTAATGTGAACATAGCCTAAAAGTCATGCTAATCCATGCAATGAAGATTTTTTTTAGGAAGATGTCTTCTTGGTAATATGTTTATTATTTACTTAGCCTAGGGGTATTATTGCTTTATCCTATATAATAAAATGCAAGTGTGCGTCCCTGTGTCCGTGTGTGTGTGTCCTGCAGTTACCTCTTTTTGCCACTTGGTTTGTATTCTATTCCTCAGGCTGCTGCAGTTTCCCTCCAGGCAATTACAGAGTGCATTGACAGTGCTCTTCCTCCCCCGCCGCAGCCTCTCAGCCCCTTCATTTCCTTTCGTGCAGGAAAGTCTTTTACTGTGCGGCATAATTTACTTTTGCGTACCTCCATCAGCGTACCTTCAGTAAAAACATGCGCCGGTTGATTATGTGCATGCACGAAACGCCAGGTGATTATGCGCGGCAAGCGTTGTCATGGTAACTGTTTAGACGCGCCGGTTGATTATGCGCATGCGCGGAAAGCGTTGTCATGGTAACTGTTTAGACTTAGTTATCTTATGGAGGGCTGAGGGAAAACAGTTCTATCCAAAGTGTATGGACAGGGGCTGAGGGGAAAAGGTCCCTCCAATGTGTATGGATGGGGGGGCCTTGGATTTGGGACAGAGGGGGGGCCTGGATTTGGGACAGAGGGGGGCCTCTGGATTTGGGACAGAGGGGGCCCCTGTTAGCGCCCTTTATTGTAGCGGGCTTAATGTCTAGTAGTAATATAAAGGTGTGGATATAATTAAGGTGGGTACACACAGTACCAATCTTTCAAAGATGACAGACAGAATCTGCAAGATTCTGTGTGTCATTTTTGACAGATGGGCGTAAAAACAGTCACAATTGTTCTCCCTATATATAGTTAGAACGTTCGTGGCTGCCATATTCTCTACGATTGCGACCGACTCCCCATACTTTAGTATAGGGGCAGACCGCGACAGAGGGAAATTTTCCCTATTGCACTGAATGATCGGTCTCGCAAACTGTTGGCCGCAGCCACCATTTGTCCCAGCTGAGTGCTCACTAGTAGCGAATGATTGATCGGGACAAAAACTTATTCTTGTCATGAACTTTTTGCCTTTACTTGTCAATAAATCACAATAATCTGACTAAACCTGTAACATTTCAGGATACTGCTATGTTAATAATTCAATGCTAGAAAATACTGTACTATACAGAATTGATGTCAGAATTTTCTGGGCCCAAAACCAGGTTTCAGAGTCTCAAAGGGCTATAAAAGAAGTTACATACAGGGAAATTCAATAAAAGTTCTTATCGTTAAAAATGGTGCTAATTTGCCCCAACCAATCAGATGTTAGCTTTCAAATGTTAAATAAGATCTGATTGGTTGGGGCAAAATTAGCACCATTTGTAACGATAAGAACTTTTATTGAATCTCCCTGTAAGTTTCATATTAATAGATGTTAAATAAAGACACATTTTTCCAGTACAACCTTTATAGCCTACTCATGAGCCCAGTGGCATAAATACCCCCCCTGCCAACCCCGCAATAGTGCGATCAGCTGTTTAATCGTGTGGGGGCCCGGGCCCCTGCATGAGCTCTATGTAACAGATGATCTAGAGGAATGCAAAAAAACAAAGGATTCCTGGATCAAGAAGAACTATACATATTAATACCAGTAATTTTCAATGTTTTTAATTTTAGAAACGTATCCAGTCCACACTATTTGTTGAACTTACTATTGCCACCTCTGCTAAAAAAAACAGTTCCAGAGTTTCATGGTTCTCACTGTAAAGAAAACTGAAGATGAAACTTCTTTCTTCTATACTGTCCAGACACTGGGCAATTTTACCAGACATAGTACAAGAGTACTTACCTTACTGATTCTGTCTGTCATCTTTGTAAGATTAGTACAGTGTTTACTCTTTAGATAAAGGCTGTCAACAGTGAACAAAAGTTTTCTACATAATATACATAGTAGAAGGAGCTTAAGATATTACTTAAGGTAATTATTAGGGGCTGATTTACCCAGAGCTGCTGGGTTAGCTACTGGTTAGCGTGACTTTAACTCCATATTACACTTGCGATTCAATATTGTATTTGGGCTAGTTTCGGCACTGGATTTTAAAATCCCACGGCGAGTAAATCCCTTTTCTGGATTTACCCACATTCGCAAATGCAATGAATCGCGATCAGCCATAGCGGCTCTGGGTAAATGAGTCTGTTAGTCTCTTAAAGTATATGTATATATGTATCTTATATGTATCTTAAAGGGCATCTATACTGAAAAATAGGTTATTTTAAATTGACCATAATTGGAAACTATAATTCTTCCCAACCACCACTGTATCATTTTTTTGTTGATCTGCCCCCTATTTCTTTAGATATCCAATCTAAAATTTCTTATATTTCAGCTGTCAATTGTACAGTTCCTTGCTCTCAAAAACTATTCTTCTGTGAGTAGATTTACTGAAGCTGGAATGGAGTTTTGTCAGTTGGAATGCTGTATTCTGTGTGCAGGCTTGACAGTTGGTTTATGGGGAAAAAGTCAGGTCGGATTGAAGTGGGAGTAGTTAAAAGAAGGAGGGGGGGATACTGCACCTAAACAAAATGTGTGCTGGAATGAATGCAGTAACACATGCAAATCAGAGTAATTTCTACTTACATGTATTCAATTATAGATTAAGATGAGGCAAAGTCATTTTTTCAGTATAGTGTGCCTTTAATCTACAAATAAATACATGTGAGTACCACTTACACTGAAGTGTGTGTGTTGCTGCATGCCTTCAATACTTGTTTTACTCAGGCTCTGACAACTGATCCAGGTCCGTTGTTATGTTTACAACACATGGCCCCCCACGCTATGGATATTACTTAATGGAGGCTCACCTCTGGAGTTGATGCTACTGCGGAATCGTGAACTTTCTGGTTAAAGCGACATCTCAGCTGGAACTTGGATTTGGACGGTATACTACTAGCACGCTTGAGATACAGACGTTTCATAGAACGCGCACCGGCTGGCGCGTGGGTGAGATTTGACATTGTTGACTTTACCTGTTCCTCGCATATTCACCCTTATACTGTAGATAGTAATAGATAGCAATTTTGGTGTGTTTTATCTCTGCAATTTGCATAAAAGCTCCAATGTTTTATATAGGATTTGTGACCCATTGGCCTGAATGTTCTTTTGGGAAAATAGCTGGGGATCTCATCCATATTACATGAGTGGCCTCATTTACCTGAGAGTGCTGTGTAGAGGCAGCTGTGTAGAGGCAGCTCTTAAAGTCGATTTATGATGGGTTAGCACGACTTTAAGCCTCGGTTTGCGGCAGCTATGCAAGTAAAAATTCCTATTATTCAGTATTATCAATGCCTTTCTTCTTCGTTGTATTATGCACAGTGATATTAAAGCTTAAAAGCAGCCTATGGTTGCAACTTGGGCACGGAACAATGAGAGTTTCACCACGCTAATCATTTTAACTTGAAGAGACAAATTACTGTTCTTTCTATTTCTTCTTCTTCCGTTTTATTCTTCCGCCTTTTTGGACTGTATCTCCTCCCACAGTTTGTGAGGTAGAGACACAACATTTGTGCGGGGCATATAGGAAAAATGTGTAATCTTCTAGCTAAGCAATCTGCAGAAGCGTTGAATTTCAGGACATTTTTTCCACATAAAACTATAATGGGTCCTCAAGTTTTATTTTGAGGTTTAAAGGGCATGTCCACCCCCAAATCTAAAATCTGCCCCACTACTGGCCCCATTCTGCAGTGTTAAAAAATCCTTACCTTACATCCATGCTCCTTATGGTTTTCCTGCAATCCATGTCCAAAGTCCAGGAAAGTATAGAGTAGGAGCTGTCTTCCTGTCCAAAAGGTATCTTCCTCACATCTGTCCTCTCAGTTGTTAGTGACATGCGCAGGAGAGCCCTCCCCCCCCTCCGGATCCCATCTGGCTGCCCTTTTATCTTGCGTCAAAGCCTTTTAATATTCTGTTCCTTAGCCTTTCCCAACCCTAACCGCTGTGTTAACGCTCCGATTAATAAAAAAAGCCCCTCGCTCCTGCGCCTATCTTCACAGCTGGCAGCCGCATCTGTGATTGGCAGAAAATAGGTGTGGGAGCGAAGGGGCTGCATTAATACTTTTTTTTAGTATTAATGCAGCGGTTGGGGGTTGGAAAGGCTAAGGAACAGGATATTAAAAGATACATTTTTAGATGGACATGCACTTTAAGGGTCATGTGATCAAAACAGTTAGTTTCATGGTCATAAACACAAACTGACACAGGTACACACACCTACAGACTTACCCTTTAAATTCTTTAGCAGCCATACTTAAAGGGTAACTATAGTTAAAATACACATTTTGATCAATAATCAAAAAAAGTTAGTTTTTTACCCCCCAACCCGAGACATTCCCGGGGCAGCCCTACTTAAATGGAAAAGCAAATTCTTACCGATAATTCAAAACGTTTTTTTCCCCCCTACCAACATGACACAGGTACAAATAACTATAACCCTACCCTTTCATTCCCGGGGCAGCCATACTTAAAGGGTAACTATAGTAAAACATAATGAAAAAAAACAGTGTCCTCTTTGATTGCCATAGCTAGATGGCAAATTCAAAGTTTATACTTAAACTTTCCCTTTCTAGTTGGAAATTAAGTCTCCTTTTTGCAAGCACCTGCCTTGCATAATGACTCTCACGCAGCACATAACATGTTGTGCAAGAGTACATTTGTCTAATTTATCCAAACATTCACTCATTGACTTAATACGGCATGGTTTTCATTTACCAACCGGACTGTTAATATATCTGTATTTCTGTACTGAGAACAAAAGCATTCATGTGTAATCAACCAACATCCTCTCATATAATAAAGTATGGGATTCCATAGCCACAGTAACAGGCCCTCCAATATAGGACCACAGTTACACATTCACATAAAATGTACAAAGAACCTGAATGAATCAAAGATATTAAATTAATAGAAGTGGCACCAAGGTTAAAACCCTCTCAAAAACTCAAACACAAAAGTTTGTTCTATGGGTAATGTTCTCAAATTAATAATGAAAATCCATGTCTAGATCTGGGTTTCTAAAACCAACTATAACTGAAATGTTTCTGGGTCTGACTTAGTCTACAGGTTCCCAGGTTATCACGCAAAAACTAACAGGGACTAAGAAATCTGTCAGAAAGAATCATAAAAAGGGAGGAATCCAGCACTTGTCCAAACACACATGCCCAGCAAAAGTGAGAATTCTTCACACCTAGAGACAGGACTGGAGAGGTCAGGGGCCAGTAAAGTACATGGGAAAGAAAGGGACTATGTTCTCCTCTCAAGCAGGAAATAATGACTAACCAAACCTGATTGCTACAATACACAAAGCCCCGGGGTATTTGTTATTCTACAGATAAAAGCTTATAGAAGCGAACATATTAGGCCAAATCTCTAAATCTAGGTACACAGAGTCCAGATTTCTGAAAGATGACAGACAGGATCTGCAAGATTCTGTCTGGATCCTGTCTGGATCTTTCAAAGATCTGCATACACACAGTCCCGAGCGTTCTCCCTAATGAACTTCATAGGAGAACGCTCGGGACTGTATGTTTTCATCGGCCGCCCTAGACTCCTCTCTAGGGAGTCTAGCGCGGCCGATGGAAATTTTCGGCTTTTCACGAACGAGTTCGGCGGCTGCGCGCTCGTTCGGGAAGCGAACGTACACACATAACGATAAAGCCCCAATACCGTCGGATCCGACAGTATCGGGGCTTTATTGTTAATGTATGTACCCAGCTTTAGAGATGCTTTGAGTGTATTGATACAAGCAGCAAATATACATGCCCCAGAGAAGCTGGGCAAAAACGCTGACTTAAAGTCGCGCTAAACAGTTCGCAATCGGTTAGCACGATTTTAACTCCACATTAGCGCCAGATGCAGGGGTTTTGCAAGAGACACTCGTGCATTCAGCGCACGTGATTCAATATCGCGTTTTGCACTACTTTTATCGCTGGATAGCTGGCATTAAAATCCAGCTGTGAGCAAATCCCTTTTCGGGATTTACCCACAGTCGCAAACAAGAAATTGAATCGCATTCGGTCCAATTTGTATTATACATATAGAATCATTTTTACAAGTAAATCTACAGTTAGAAAATTATATAATGTAAATAAGCAATAATAATGGTATTTTGTGTGGCCAGCTTGACAACATCATTCACTTTTTAAAAAATTTTAGTGCTAGAACCAGCCAAGGGTTATCCTCACCCTGTGTAAGCAGTATACTTAACATCCCCTTTGCAAAGGACTGCTCTGCTTATAGCAAAAAACATGAGCTGTACCTGTTTATATTTTCAGAACCTTTAATTATTCAATGGCTAATTTTGCTTAATACATTAAAGGACCACTAAATCCTAAAAACTACTACCCTGCTTTAGCTACAATATTACAGGAGGTAGGAAACAGTGTTTTTACCTCTTCTTTTTTTTTAAATTTTATTTAAAAGTAATAAGCTGTAGAAGTTTTTCCCTGACTGACTGCAATGAAGAATACCATTACAAGTTGGGGAAGTCCGTTTAAAGTCTAACAGAGAGCTGCAAAACTTCTTAAAGGGCACGTCCACCCCCAAAACTATAATTTACCTTACACCTCAGCTCCTTATGATTCTCCTGCAGTACCTGTCAGAGTCATCCGGTCCCTGCTTCTCCCTTGTCCTCATTGAGGATGCTTGCATGTGCAGGAGAGCCCCCCCCCCCCCTCTGGATTCATCATTTCTGCCTCATAAAAAAACTCTTTCCATAGTGTAGCCCACCTCCAACCGTCAACTTCGTTTTGTAAAATAAGCAGCAGGAATATACTTATGCTCTGTCTGTAATTGGCTGCCTCTCAGTAGTAAGTTTGCTAGCCTTTCTAAAGCCCAGTAGAAACATGACTTTACTGACGGTCAGAACTAACTGACTGATTCGACGACCTAAGGCTCGTACACTCAATTTCCGAATGAGGAACAACCCACAACGGCCGAGCGCTACATGCGATGAACGGCCGTGTGTATGTGTTTGGTCGGGGGTCTTTCGTTGATCCGCCTGGCACATGGACGATTCTCGGCTCACCATCATCTTAAAGCAGAAGGCACAGAACAGGCTTACAGGGACTTCAAAAGTTGTAATAAAGAGTGCAAGAAAGCAATTAAACTAGCTAAAGAGGAAAATGAAACACGGATTGCCGAACAAAGCAAGTCCAACCCCAAGATGTTTTTTAAGTAATAAATGGTAAAAAAATGAGGACTGAGAATGTGGGACCATTAAATAATGGAGCTGAGGTGGTTGTAGAGGATGCCGAAAAGGCTAATCTGACTAAACCGTTTTTTTACATCGGTTTTTACTGTTAGAATCCTACAGTAGGGATTGTAACAATGTGCAGGGAGGAAATGAAGAGTTTTCACATTGGATAACAGAGGATATGGTACGGAATCAATTAGACAAAGTTAATATCATAAAGCGCCAGGACCAGATGGATTGCATCCTAGGATTTTAAAAGAGCTTAGTTCAGTTCTAGCAAGACCACTGTGTCTCTCTCTTTCAGATTCGCTTTTGTCGGGGATGTGCCGCTGGATTGGAAAAAAGCCAATGTAATACCAATATTCAAAAAAGGTAGTCGTTCACAGCCTGGTAACTATAGACCTGTAAGCCTAACATCAGTGGTAGGGAGGTGATGGAAACTTTGTTAAGGGATCATATCCTTGACTTTGTCTCCAGAGATCATCTTATTAGTAGTCAGCATGGATTTATGAGAAATAGATCATGCCAGACAAATTTAATTGGTTTTTATGAAGAAGTGTGTAAGAAGTTAGATTCAGGCACAGCTGTGGAAGTGGATATTTGGATTTTGCAAAAGCCTTTGATACTGTGCCACATAGGCGACTAATGTATAAACTGAGGACTGTTGGCCTTGAAGAAAACATTGTTCATGGATAGAGAACTGGTTATTGGACCGCAAACAGAGAGTGGTGGTTAATGGAGCTACATCTAGTGGGCTAAAGTTCTAAGCGGAGTTCCTCAGGGTTCTGTACTGGGGCCGCTTCTGTTAATCTGTTTATAAATGACTTAGAAGGGGCATTGAGAAAAGGTCTCTGTGTTTGCTGATGACACTAAATTATGCAGGCTTTGGGAACTTCCAATGATGTGCAAGTGCTGCAAGCAGACCTAGATAGATTATCAAAATGGGCAGCAGAATGGCAGATGAGATTCAATGTTGATAAATGTAAGGTGATGCATTTGGGATTTAATAATCCCTGTGCCACCTACACCATAAATAACTTGTTAAGTGCATCTGAAATGGAAAAAGATTTGGGGGTTCTGGTAGATAACAGACTTAGCTGTAGCAAACAATGCCAGGTAGCAACAGCTAGAGTAGCAAGATATTGTCTTGTATAAAGAGGGGAATGGAATCAAGAGAGAAAAAAATATTCTCCCTCTTTACAAGGCACTGGTAAGGCCACATTTGGAATATGCGGTGCAGTTTTGGAATCCCATATACAAAAGGGACATCTTGGAAAGTGAGGCAGTTCAGAGAAGGGCAACTAAATTAATAAGGGGAATGGAGGGGCTGAATTGCAGGCAGATTAGACAAGTTAGGGCTGTTTACATTGGAGAAGCGGCGGTTGCGTGGGGACATGATAACCTTAAACATATTAATGGCCCATACAGTGAACTCTCTGGTGCATTGTTCACTATAGGTCATATCAGAGGACTCGTGGACATCCTTTAAGGTTGGAAGAAAAGAAGTTTCATCTTCAAGTTAGGAGAGGTTTCTTTACAGTGAGAACGGTGAAACTGTGGAACTGTCTTCCAGCAGAGGTGGTAATGGCAAGTTCATTGAATAACTTTAAAAAGGCCTGGATAAGTTTCTAAAACTAAAAAATATTGAGAATTACTGGTATAATGCATATAGATCTGGTTGATCCAGGGATACTTTCCGATTGCCGTTTGGAGTCAGGAAGGAATTTTTCCCCCCCTTTTTTAGCTGGGGTTTTTGCCTTCCTCTGGATCAACTGTTAGGTAGGTTTAAAAAAAAAAAAAAAAAAAAAAAGTGAATAGGTTGGACTTGATGGACGAATGTCTTTATTCAACCTTAATTACTGTTACTATGTTACTATGTTAAATGTGTACAAGGCTTTACAAAAAATATGGACGAACTGTGTCACTCAACTTGTTTTCTTCAAAGAAACACAGAGCACAAAGCAAACATCAGCGCCCTCTACTGCAAGAAACACCTATCAACTTCTAAACTGAACAATGTTTACCTCCCTAGGGTTTTCTGTATCCTACCTTTTTCTGTTTTTATTTTCTATAAAAACTGATGAAAATGTCTGTCTGCAAGGAACCACCAGTCTTCTACCCACCAGGAATCAATTGGGGCCAGAAAAACAGCCCTTGTGTACAAAGACTTAAAAGCATAACTGCCCTACCATAGTCCTGCTTATTGTGGACATGACATTCTGAATAATAAATTACTGAAAATTAAAGTGCAGAATATAATTTCCATTGCCTCTTTATATAAGTAACTTGTGTGAATTGAGAGAAGAACATTGCATCATTCTGGTATCTGACAGAAACCCTTTGCATGTGTTTATAGACTGTGATTACTGTTTTCTCATTTCCACAGTAACACCTTGGGCACTTAACATGAGAGAAAGAAAAGCTATTCCATCATTCATAAGGACCCATTCTACAATGCCACAGTATGTGGACAGGCAGTCGTAAGGGACATAAAATAATGGATCACTTTTTAACCCTTAGGGGAAAATATATTTTATTGCTATTTGTGTTTTTTTTTTTTTCCTGATGTGTGTGAAACCATATAGCAGGTTAATATCGTAAATCATTTGCCCAAAATGTAAACATCTCCTTTATATATATAATAATATAATTGTCAAATTCCTTGAGTGTTATACCAAGTCAATGAAGGAACAAAACAAAAACAGATTAAACTGATAAATATATTAGTATTTTGAATATTAAAGGATAACTATCGTGTGTGTAAAGTTAAAAAAAACAGTTAAAATAATAAGTACTTAGGACAGGGATATTAGGACTGGTAAATTCCTACCCCCCAATATTGTTTCTGTGAGGAGCATCAGCCCAAAGAAAACTGATTCTGCCAGTCTTCCTCCTGGCTTTAATACAGGATTAGTTTAGGACTAACCAGGCAAATGAAAACTGTTAGTGCTGTAGCTACTTAAAGGACAACTAAAGCCACAGAACAATACTGAACCAGAAGGCAGAACACCTTGATATAAAACCAGTAATCTGTGTCCTTATACCTCTCATTTTGATACGGCACTGGGAAATTTACCTAAATAATACATGGTTTGTGATTTACTTCACAGCATTCTAATATCACACAGTTTGGTCAACAACCATTATGTTCTGCACATGCTCAGTCCTTAGCTATGGCAGAAACTTGTTACAGTTGGTGACACCCATTAATAGTCTCTAGCCAATCCTTTTACAGGACAGATAAAGCAAGGAAGCATGTGACTGAGGTCAGGAGGTGTGGTCTGACACTGCACATACACACAGATACTTCATCTAGTTCTTAACAGGATTACATTTACTTTAATAAAATTTACTGAAGTGGGATTTTATAGCTTATTGGTGTTTTTAGGGGGTTGTTTTCAGATTCTGGAGTGTAAAAAAATTGGGTTTAGTTCTCCTTTAACAAAATTATTTTGTGAAGTAGGAATAATCAATCCGACCTCCCTGCCACAGGTACTTTCCATTTTTAAAAAGTTAAATTTTAGTGTATAGTTAAATATTGAATAATAAGACCACAGTGGTAAAATACAGTGGCTCAGTGGTTAGCACTGATGCCTTGCAGCGCTGAGGTCCTGAGTTCAATTCCACCCTTGGACACATCTGCAAGGAGTTTGTATGTTCTCCCCGTGCTTGCGTGGGTTTCCTCCGGGCACTCCGGTTTCCCCCACAATCATAAAGACATACTGATAGGTTGTATGTGTCATATATGTGCTTAGATTGTAAGCTCTTCGGGGCAGGGCCTGATGTGAATGTATACATGTACTTGTAAAGCGCTACAGAAGATGTTAGCGCTATATAAATCCACAACAATAATAATAATAATATAAGTGCTTTCATATTAATATTCTAATATCCTTAAATTTGCAAAAAAATGCACAAACTCCAGTGAGTCATGTATCTGTATGAATAGTTTACAGGGTAACCCTTTTAAAATAAAAAAAATAATAACAAAAGTGATATAAAGGTGATACCTTTATTGGCTAGCTAAGATAATCATAGCAAGCTTTCAAAACATTCTAGTTCCTTTTTCAAGCTGATTTTCCTATATGTATAGTTTATACATATTATTTATAGTTTGTATTTATAAAGCACCACTTAGAGACGCAGCGCTGTACAGTAACAAAATATAATAAAGTCATACAAGGGGGATATATACATAGATAGTTCAGTACATAAATATATAAATGATATAAATAGAAGTGCTAGAGCTTTGCCACAAGAGGTAATGAGGTCCCTGCCCCGTAGAGCTTACAATTTAGTTAGGTGGGTAACATACAGATACAATGGAATGGGTATAAGTGCTGGAGTGAGACGTATGCAGTGCAAATAAAACAATCATATACTGTGCTGGTTACCAGATAGGTAGGGTGTAAGGATGGATTTAAACCTGCTAATTGAGGTTTCTCAACGTAGAGAGAGGGGATTAGAATTCCAGAGAATGGGAGCCACAACAGAGAAAGGTTTAAGGCAAGAGGAAGCAGTACAAGTGGGGGTTCTGTATGTCATCTGTGACACTGATGACATAGATAAGCACCAATTACAACCGTTACACGGTTTATAATGATAGAATTTATAATATTATCATGGTTCTTGTTTATTAAAATAGCTATATAATACACATTATAAAATGATAACCAAAAGTTTTCTTTTCCTGCTTTATCATTTAAATGAGTCAACTTTTCATTTACATGGGAAGTAATCTCTAAAAAAACATGGCGCATGGCCTGTCCAGTGCAAGTCCAAGAGTTTATAGTTATTTGTACCTTGTATTTTTACCCTGAGTTCATTAGGATCCTTTAGAATAAAGTGCTCTGTGTAATGTGCTAGGGTACTACAGATTCCCAAGTTAACACCTCAATATGACAAGGAAAGTCTTCCATGGGTTTGGCACTTGTGTAAACATGTAGCAAAAGTGTGAAATGGTCACACTTCTTCACATTCACTTACATCCAAAGAGTTGGAATAATAAGAATGTTTTGAGAAGACAGAAAGGCATGTTTGTCATGATTCCACTGCAGCCCTGCATCTGACCTGCAACGATTAAATAGACACTAATAAATTATAGATTTTAAGCAAAACGTTTGTTACTTATCAAAATGACATTCAAAGTTTGCTGAGTACTCCTGCACTCATTCCAGATACTATGTTCCAGGTGCCTCCAGGTATCACAGTTCCATTAGCTGTGCCCATAAATCAATAAAAATATACAAATGTGCCATGTATGGGCACTTTCACGTGCAAAACGGGCGTTTGGTTGGGGATCATTGCCTCACCAGCCGGGCAGATCTTCGAACAAGTTAAAGTGCCCATACCATACACTGCATGATTATCAGCCGAAATGGCCGTTCATACACATAGTGCATCGCGGGTCGGCATCCGAGTTCACACGTTTGTACCAACCTTTACTCTCCACCAAGTCTAGTAAATTACGCTCAGGCCACACTACATTGCACAAAAAAGCACTGTGCATTTCTGTGCATTTACATGCATTTGCTCGTGCTTTTCCTAGAGGGATTATGGGTAAAATGCACCTTAAAAATGTGCATAGCCCATTTGCTCTTGCTTTTCCTAGGGGATTATGGGTAAAATGCACCTTAAAATGTGCATGGCCTATTGATCTGTGTCTGCTTGTATCCACTTCTTTCATGCGCTTCCTTAGGGCTAGGCCACACTAGAGCGTTTTTCACGCGTTTGCGTTTGCATTCACGCCCGTGACTTTCGCTAACATGGCGAAAATTGCGTGCGCACTTGGTGCGTTGTAGTGTGGCCTCAGCCTTAGACTTGTATTTAGTGTGATTAAATAAAGACAAACCAAAAATGGTGAATCATATGCGTTACAAAATGTAAAAAAAATGTATTTCATCGCTCACACTGGGGCAATCGAAGTACGAAATATGACAAAAACGCACTAGTGACCTAGACCTCAATGGGCCTAAGGGTTAGTACACACGGGCAATTTGTCACCGAGCCACGACCCCCAACGCCGATGCATTCACGTGTTGAACAGCCGTTTCAGGTGAGAATCGCACGTCTGTATTCCTTTGGTTGCCTGGCGGATAGTCGACCCCTGACCGACCGAATATACATGCACGATTCTCGGGCGAAACGGCCATTCGACGCGCGAATGTATCGCCGTTGTGGCTTGGTGCATAAATAGGACGTGTGTACGAGCCTTAAGATTTCTCTATATTCTTCATCCCTTTAGAGTCTCTGAAATGCTATGTAATTTGCATTTAATATACTGCCTACTGAACAGCACTGTGCAATCAAATGCTCCAATTCGGGCCAGGTAAATAAAGTTATCTGTCATAAAGGTTTTGTCGACTCCCAACACTAATGACCCATCTATGGTGGTTGTGATGAATTGAATTTAATATTGGATCAAAGCAATGTAAAAAAACTGCATCAACACCAATGTGACTTTTTTGGGCGTTTTTTTTTTTTGCAGCAACTTTCCTGGTTGATAACAACTATTATAGTAGGTAGAGGGCCATAGTACATTGACTGGGTCACCTGATACAACAAACAATTAACAGATGAATTATGGATCTATGAGGCCACTGGCACACTGGGTTTTAGGTCTTAAAAAATATACATCCTGTGGCCTTAACACTGAATGATTATACAGAAGAATAATCAACTTTTTTGCTTCATGTACTGTATTAATTTATTTTTTGCAAACTAAAGCAGAGCCAGATATCACAAAAAAAAGCATACCTCTTACATCTAAGAAGTTTACATCTAAAGGCTCGTCCTGACCCGCAACGCACGATGTGTGCGAACGAACGGTCATTTGTTTGGGGATTGGTGAACGACCGACTTGGCGGATCTCTGAACGAACAACCGTTTCGGTCGATAAAGCGCCTACACACAGTCCAATTATCTGCCAAAACGTTCGTTCGTACACATCGCACATGTCTACGAGCCTTAAAAAGGTTTGCCCCAAATCGCAATGACGCTGTTACTCAATATCCTGCTTGATGAAAGTTCATTATACTAAACTTGGTAGATCATCAGTGAACTACACAAGACTGTGTGTATTAGACATTGGTCTATTTGGCTGGGGCTCATTCACCTTTTCAGCCTTGGGAATTTGCACAAGGATGCCAATACACAATTAACTAGGTAATGTACACTGTACAGGGGCCAGTGGAGGATATGGAAATGAACTGAGGGAGGTTACCATAATCAGCCCCAGTTATCTGTGAAATAAGCTGCTAATATCTTTAATTCCTTTCACTTGGTAAGTTCAAATGTTTGAAATGCAAGCATCTCAGTGTGAGTTTATGTAACTTTGCATTTGATGTCCCAGGAACCTTCTGTGATCTTACAGACCTCTGCCTGTTTAGAGAGACACAGATAAGTGGATCCTGTCTAGCTGAAATCCTGTTATTGGACCAGATTGCTTATGTTATCTATGTGCATTAAGTCCTTGCTCGCTTGATGGGTGTGTAACACAAGTCTGTTGACTCAGTGTAGCTCAACTTTATTTCTTTTTTTCCCAAAGGAAAAAAAAAAGCGATCAGCAAAAATAAAGAAGGCAGTTCTAAGCTTGAGAAAACCAGTAATAATGCTACAGATTTTACAAGTTCCTAAAGCATCTGTCACTAAAGGTGGCAAACACTGTCACCTTTTGGTGTTTTGCGTGTGGGAACATCCCAGCTCATTGAATCCATCATACAGTAGCTGTAAAACAGAGAGAGGCTGAATTCTCAGGCTGCCCTTACATTCACTTTAGTGGAATTGATCCCCATTTAACATTTCTTATAAATATTATTACTACTTAAACCATTGGAAATTATCTGAATTATTTATTGACTGAAAACACTGCTATGGTTTATGGGTATGTGAAAAGGTTCATACGACGCACGATGTGTATGCACAGCCGATAAATGTGCTGTGTGTGGGCACTTTGCCAGGTGAAATACCAGTTCAGTTGAAGATCCAGCCAGTCGGGCAACAATCTCCGACCGATCAGCCGTTTTGGATATCAAAGCGCCCACACACTGTAATATCTAATGATTCACATTTACACTTTAAGCTAGGTACACACCATACAATAATTCAGCACGACCGACCGGTCAGGTCGAATTATTGTATGGTGGCTCCGACCGTTCGCCTATGGACCGCGCGATCCGTCGCGGCTGCTTTTGCCGCTACCGTCAGTCCATCCTCCTGGCCGACCGGTTGGAAGCCTCGATAGGTCGGCCAGGAGGAAGAATTGTATGGTGTGTACCCACCTTAGGGATAGGTCCCACTAGTATGCATGGCAGCGCATGACGAATTTTTGCAATGCCCTACCATGCATTATATGCTATGTGCTCTGCGCTCCAGTATACATTTGTGCTATTGGAAAGCATGCGATATTCACAAAAATTTGTGCAAACATGTGTTCCGATAACAGATCGGAGTGCAGTGCACATAGTAGTAACACTCCAATGCGAAATGGAAGCACTATGGGAGTGCAAAACGCAAAGTGGAACCTTTGACAATGTTAGCACGTGAGAAACACATGCCAGTATATCACAATGTGCCATGTAGTAACTTGGGATTGGTCACTTTTAAGGCATTTACATGCTGATAATCAACAAATCCTGTCAGATTCAATGGGATATTCCTATTATCAGGCATGTGTATGGCCAGCCTTACCAATAGATATTATTAATTTACCAAATTTCTGTGCAACGCTTGGGTGTGGAAATCACACTTGTGTCTCATCCCTATGTATATCATAGTGGTTCAATGGTTAGCAATTACACCTTTTAGTACTGGTTTCACCCTTAATCATTTTAAAGGAAGTTTATGCTCTACCTGTGCATGTGTGGGTTTCCTCCGGGTACTTGTTTCCTCCACAATCATAAAGACATTCTAATAGGATGTGAGTTTGAGTGTGATAGTGTATTTAGATTGTAAGGTCTTAGGGATCATGGCCTGATTATGTACTCCGAAATACATTACACAGTCATATTGATATGCCTGCTCATCTGACCCACACCTGATCTGTACCAATGCACATCCAATACCAGCACCAACCCACCTACTCAACCCACTTAAAAGTGTTACCCAGTTACCCTGTGCATGACCTGCTTGTACACAACCCAAAGCAGGTCTCTAATATACATTCAGTGCATTATAACAAATTAGAATTTAAAAATAAGGTCTAGCTTATATGATGGACCCTTTTATTCAATCCAAACTATTATTTGTGCTTGGTCCCATAAAAGACACAAACGCAATACAGTTTTTTTTATCATTTTCGTTCTATATATCTTTTATTGTGCTCCTATGCTCCTCAAAAAATCTGTATATAGGTTAAGCACCTATAAAAGTATTTTTTCGTTATGCTTACACATTCCAAAGATGTGTATAAAGTTACTATGGACCCGATCACTCACGGCAGAGTCACACCTCCTTTGCTGCTGTTGCAAGTTTGTTTCAAGCTCACACAGCAGCACAGTAGGCAGCTTCAGTAACAGCTATCAGCAATTGATGGCTTTGAGAGGGGGGGTCTGTAAGAAATTTAAAATGAAAAATATGTTGGTTGAGGATATACTTAAACTATATACAGATTTTTGTTAAAATATTTTAATGAAACTTGATAAATGTTAAACAATATATAAAATGGATTTGTATCACGAAGATCTAACTGGTTCTCAAACTTTTTCAGACTGTCAAGTTGGTACAACAATTTCTGTTGTGGCACATTTGTATTCATAATGCTAAACTGTTTTATACAGTGTATAGTATTTATTTTAATATGATTTAACTATAATCAATGTAGTGCAACAGCATTCTCTATTTTCAAATAATGGATATGTATTTTTTTTATATGTACCCCCCCCACACACACACACACAGTTTAAAAAGACTGCTCTTAGAATTGTATTACTGATACAGCAAAAAAAGAAAAGTCCCAGTGGCAATATTTCAATTTTGCATCTTGGAAATCAAAATGGCAACCTTATTTTTTTAATCCCTATTTAAACCCTATTTACCTCATTATTGCTGCATTGCGACACGCTGGCACACATCATATTATCTGTATTATGTATACTGTGTGTATCAATATAATAATAAAAACTATATTTTGTTTAATTATGAATGCAAAGAGGACATTGTGGAGACATCTCCTTGGAATGTACCTGGCTAGAAATAGCTGGTAATAGATATAATACAGAAGCTAAAGGGTTTATTAATATTTTCTTTATTAATTTAGTAACATCATTTTTGTCCGCCTGGGACAAAAGTTTTCAGGAAGGTCCATCATTACAGATCCATCAATACATTTTACACCAGTAGGGCTGCTTGTTGCAAATTTGCACTAAGTACACATTAAATGAAAACATCATGGTGCATTACCCAACACGCCATTAGGTATATTTCTGACTTTTCTGAGAGAAGGGAATCCAGGGAAACATAGTTTATGATTCCTGAACAGGCTGAATTTCTTTCCTGAAGGGGTGAAATCACTCACATCTGCTGCTTTCTTGATCCTTTATTCCCAGAGACCCTCCTGCCTCCTGTTGCTCTGCCTCAAGAAGCTTTGATGTGTTGATGATGCTGATGAAGGTGTCAATTCACACCTCCAGAACCTGGATAAAGCCAGAGGACTCCCAGGGTTGCTAACCAGTCCCAAGAATACTGCAGAAAGACATGGATAGTTGTTCACTACCTTTCCATCATAAGGATTGTGACCTTAACCAACTGTGTGCCACAATGCACCAATATGGCTACGCACGTTCTGAGGGATACAGCAGTCTATCTCCAGCTTCTTCAACTGCAGATTCCTGTGGGGAGTCTCCCCCATATATTTATGGCAATGTTACTGCAACATATACAGAACCAATCAGTCAAATAAATGACCACACACATGTTGCAGAGAAAAAGCGTAAGAAGGACACAGCAAAGTTGACAAGTAGTCAAAGGCAAATTGCAAATGAGAGAGAAAAGCTCAGAATGAGAAATCTCTCCAAGGCTCTTCAAAATCTCAGGAAATTTCTGCCTTCTTCAGTGGCTCCAATAGACAAGCCTCTAACAAAGATTGAAACCCTTCAGCATACAATACAGTATATCTTGGACCTTTCTGCACAACTGGGACTCACTGAGCAAGTCCTGCATCAAAGAAGATTAGCTGCCATGCAGAGGATTAACTTGTTTGTTGGAAACTTTTGCCCCCAAGACTTTAGCAACTGCACTGATGAAACACTCAGACTATGCCTGACAGGGCCTGACAGAGACAGTGTGAATCCAGTTGCTGTACCCTCTGAAGGTCGACGTCTTCTAGTTGAATCAGGACTGCTGCACAGAGGTGCAGGGTGTTTTGGGCCCTGTAAAGAACCTTACCTACTCAGAAAAGAAGTTACTTCACAGTACCCAGTGCAAAACACACCATTATGTACTCCTGACAGTCTGTACCCCTTCACAGGACCTCAACAGATGGTAAGTGACATTTTATTCTACAAGAACATTTTTCTTCTGCACAAACTTTTAAACTTAGATACAGAATAAGACTGAATTGGGACCCTAGACATTCTTTTTTAAGAAAGTTTTTTTTTTCTGCTTACAGAAATCGGTAATATTGTATTAAATGTGTTTTAAACATTGGGAAATTAACAGGAAGTTATTAGTGCCACTAAAAATTGCACCCAATTATTTCTGTTTAAGGCTGGGTATATATCTGTTTAAGGCTGGGTATACACAGAGGGACTACGAGCGAGTGCTCGGCTGGAACAAATATCCATCAGTTGCGGCAAATTCGGCCGCAGACGAATTTGCGAATGATTGACTGTGCGGTACCATAGGGAACCGCACGATCGATCAGGATTTTCCGACACATCCGTTTGTCCAGATTGGACAATCGAGGTTGCTCGCGGCCGGCCAACCCACACCAAGAGATATTTTCGGCCGACCGAAAGTGCCGTGAACGGGCCGGTCAGCCGAAAATGTCTTCTGGTGTGTACCCAGCCTTAGATAGCAATGTAAAGATCAGTACTCAAGGATACTAAAGATTTTCTCCCAGCATTATAAACCTCTTTAATACAAAATATTTAACTCAAAATATCCGAGACACACATGAAGGCACAAAACAGTTTGTGCTACCATTTGTTTGCACTATATATATATATATATACATTTTAAATATGGATTTAAAATTCCCAGTCTTTTCTTTTCCAATCTTGCATACTCTTTCATACTGCCCTGTAAACATGTCTACAAATGTGGTGTTCTTATATTCACAAACTCTTTATGGTTTTGTTTGGCAGATTCAATGTAATAACTACCATAACCAGGCCAAAATATGGAGAAGTGAACAAACTGCTGCTCAGATGGACAAAACATTCCAATAAAACATCAGACCATGACAGAACAGTGATATAAATATCAGTTAACTATACAATAAACTATTTATTTTGTGATCTCTATTTATTTGTATATAGTCTCTTACTTTTTTGCTACTTTGTAACTACTTGTATACACCTTTTAATTTGTTAATAAAAAAAAAGTATTTTAATTAGTTTAGTAACATGCATTTTATTCAACAATTACAGTTTTGTTCTTAAAGGACATCTATACCGAAAAATAGGTTATTTTAAATTGACCATAACTGGAAACTATAATTCTTCCCAACCACCACTGTGTAATTTTTGTTGATCTGCCCCCTATTTCTTTAGATATCCAATCTAAAACTTCTTATGTTTCAGCTGTCAATCAAGTTCCTTGCTCTCAAAAACTATTCTTCTGTGAGCAGTTTTACTGTAGCTGGAATGGTGACAGAGTTTTGACAGTTTGAATGCTGTATGCTAAGTGTAGGCTTGACAGTTGGTTTGTGGGAATAAAGTCAGGTCAGATGGAAGTGGGAGTGGTTAAAAGAGGGAGGGGGGATACTGCTCCTAAACAAATCTTTATGTTACCCACCTAATTAGATTGTAAGCTCTACGGGGCAGGTACTTCTTTCCTCGTGTTACATGTTTCAAGCTCTTGCATATTTCATGATGAACATAATGTTTTTTGGACTGATACCGATAATACGATATTTGGATTGAATAATTGGTATAGTTGCATGAATGGCTTTGCTTTATCTACAGTCCAATTCTGCTTATTCCCCATTCCTTGAGCCAACAATTCACGCTCTGGGTCGCCTATAGGAAAACACAATTCTTGCAGTTTGTATGACCCACATGCCAAGTGAAGGAGCTGGGCTGGAGAAAGGTTTTGGTGGTAAGGTTTATGGATAGGAGGAAGGGGACAGGGCTTACAGCTATTCAGTTGATTTTATTTCTTGTTCATTACCTTTTCTCCTATTTCAGACTCATCTCTTCCAGGAAGCATTTCGAGATCTGGGAGAAGGGCACATGCCTTCAGGACCCTTTGGTATCTCTCTTCATCCATCTTAGCCCCAAACAGAATATTGTTTTTCAGTGTAGCATTCTGGATCCACGCTTGCTGGGGTACATATGCCACAGAACCCTGGAAAACAAATTGTTCTTAAAGGGCATCTATACCGAAAAATAGGTTATTTTAAATTGACCATAACTGGAAACTATAATTCTTCCCAACCACCACTGTGTAATTTTTGTTGATCTGCCCCCTATTTCTTTAGATATCCAATCTAAAACTTCTTATGTTTCAGCTGTCAATCAAGTTCCTTGCTCTCAAAAACTATTCTTCTGTGAGCAGTTTTACTGTAGCTGGAATGGTGACAGAGTTTTGACAGTTTGAATGCTGTATGCTAAGTGTAGGCTTGACAGTTGGTTTGTGGGAATAAAGTCAGGTCAGATGGAAGTGGGAGTGGTTAAAAGAGGGAGGGGGGATACTGCTCCTAAACAAAATGTGTGCTGCATTGAAGGCAGAAAGTGCTACTTACATGTATTCAATTATAGATTAAATAATTACATACACAGATATTGAAATCTGTTTAAAAGTATAAATATCATTGGGTTACTAGAATTCTCTGTGTCTAATGAACACACAGAAATATCCTTGATTTCTGAAATTAACCTAAATAATAATAAAGGTTGTCTAAATCCTTTACAAAAATAATAAACTATACAAAACCCTGTTTGCATCTAACATTACATGCATTTTTAGATATATATTTATAAAACATTTTTACACGATATTCCTTTAATTTAATATACATAACGTCAACGAGGTGGTAACATTATCGCACCATATTATTTATTACTTATTTATTTCTCAAATTTTTGATTTTCAAATTCAAAGGGTTAATCTAAACAGTTGCTGTCAATATCTGTAGACAAACCCTAACAGCCTCTCAGGGAACCTGATTCCCTGGTTGAGAGACACTTTTGTATATTGCCTTGCATTTTATAACATAAATTGTGTAAAACAGTCACATAATTTGATAAAATTATGTTGTCTATGTGTACGTACACTGAAGTACAGAGCATGTGAGGTTACCCTTAGGGCTGGTACACATAGCACAACTACAGGCCTATAGTTTAAACTAACCAGTTAGCTGATCTTAAGCTGCGTACACCCTGTACCAATCATTCACCGCCGGCTCCTGTGACAATTCTCGACTCTTTCTGGTTTTACTTAACTATAGCGCGCTATAGTTAAGTAAAGCCGAAAACAGTTGGGACCTGTCAGAGGGGCTGGCGGTGGATCGCGATCGAGGGTAAGTTCTGTACCTTCGCTCCTGTCAGCTAACTTAAAGAGTGGGAGGTATGGCATAGCTCCTTTACCTCCCGTTCTTCAATTAATGCAATAAAGGAATAGTTCACTTCCTGGGTGAAAAAATCCTTTATCTGTGGCAGTTGAACTGGAGGGCTGACCTAACAACAGTGTCTGATGAACTGGAAGGCTGACCCAACAGTGTCTACTGAACAGGAGGGCTGACCAAACAGTGTCTGGTGAACTGAGGGCTGTTAGGTCATCCCTCCAGTTCACCAGACAGTGTTGACTTTATAGTGTCTGGTGAACTGGAGGGATGGCTTAACTGTGGTTGGTGAACTGGAGGGCTGACTCACAGTGGCTGCTGAACAAGTGGGCTGACTTAAAAGTGTCTGGTGAATTGGAGGGCTGAACCAACCGTGTCTGCTAAACTGGTGGGCTGGAGGCTTCAGCAGACACTGTTAGGCCAGCTTTCCATTTCACCAGCCAGTGTCAAGTTAGCCCTACAGTTCACAAGCAAGTGTTAGTTAGCCCCCCACACCAACTTCCACAACTACACCCACTGCTGGAGGGTTAAGTAGCCACTGTTAGGTCAGCCCTCCAATTCAACAGTCACTGTAGGGCAGCCCTCCAGTTCACCAGCCACTGTTAGGTCAGCCCTTAAATTCATCAGCCAGTGTTGACCTACTAGTGTCTGGTGAACTTGGGGGGCTGACTTAAGAGTGACAGATGAACTGGAGGGCTGATCTAACAGTGGCAGATGAACTGGAGGACTGACCTAACAGTGGCTGGTGAACTAGAGGGCTGACCTGACAGTGGCTGGTGAACTTCAAGGTCAGACCCAACAGTGTCTGCTGAGTTATAGAGTTCAGCAGCCACTGTTAGGCCAGCCCTCCAGTTCACCAGCCAGTGTCAAGTCAGCTCTCCAGTTAACCATCAAATATTAGCTAATCAGACCCACTTCCACAAGCCACACACACTTTTTTTGCTTATAGGAGGCAGATTTTTGTCTCAGGTGCCCCAAGCACTCTCCAACAGTGGGGGTTGGAGGGGGGGGATTGTTACATTTTTAATACATGCAGAAATTTTGTTTGTTAATCTGAGGAAGGTGTGCGTGTCACAACGAAACGTCACATGTTAATTAAAAACACCATTATTTCTAAGGGGCATATTTACAAAGCTTTGTTAAGTTTTCGCAGCCGTTTTCCCTGACATTTCCGCATAAATCGCGTTTAACGCGTTAACTCTTCTCGAGTCGTTAACTCTTCGCGCCGATACTTACCTGTTACCGCCGCTTCTATTTATAAAGCGACGGTAACTGTTTCGCACTGCTAGTATCGGCTGTTTTGCTGCCGATACTAGCCTCCCTGCGGCGGGGATGGGCAGGCAACCCGTGGCGGGTGGTCGCACCCGCCCCGGGAGGCACGCCCACCCCACCCTCAACCCCCCGCTGTGGCGGCAGCGGCAACCACCCGC
The DNA here is from genome assembly GCA_019447015.1 of Hymenochirus boettgeri. NCBI lineage: Eukaryota > Metazoa > Chordata > Amphibia > Anura > Pipidae > Hymenochirus > Hymenochirus boettgeri. The sequence goes on along the minus strand of CM033471.1, from coordinate 202,859,663 downwards.
ACACTGGGGTTGATCCCCGCCAAAGGCATTTGTCAGTGCCGCAAGGGCCCTTATAAGGGCTGGGGAGGGGGGTCCTGGTTCAAGCTTAAGCCCCTTAAGCCACAAAAGGCCCTTCTCAGGGCCCCGCTGGCGGTTGCGTCTAACCCTCTCAGCATGCCCTTCCCTGCCAGCGGCGGTCTGCAGACCCTTCCCGGCAGCCCCTCCTAGCCTCCTGTTCCAAGATTGCCGCGAGCGAGGAAGGGGTTGGGAGGGGCTGCTGTGAAGCGGCGGCGGCAGGTGGTCACCCCCTTAGCACCGGGAAGGGATTTTAAGTCCCTTTGCGGCAATATTGTACTTAGCGCTAAGTGCAGTATCGCCGCGAAGGGACTTAAAATTACCGCAGGACATCACGGCCGCGATACATATCACTGCAATAGCGCTCACCGTTATGAATACGGCGATAGCGCTATTTTCACGGCCGCGGTGTGCGGCGGTAATTTTTTTGCGGTAATAACGTTTTTTTTTTTAAATATGCCCCTAAGTCTGGTGTGCGTCCAGGATCATTTCTACTTTTGCAGAAATCTATCACATCAACACAATTTAAATACAATCCATTTGTAATCAATGCAGCTCTGATTATTATACATAATCCTGTACAAAAGTGCAGGGAAATATTTTCTCCTTGTCTCCAGATCTCTGCATGAGAAAAATAAGTTAATTGTACAGAAAGTGAATGATTGCAAGTAAAGCAAGCACTTTCTGCACATTTACTTTCATTAATGTTAAATCTTAGGGCGGAATCATATAATATGCAGATATCAGAATGTCTTCACTGGGCATGGCTAGAAGCTCTAAGGACACTATCTTGGGAAGAATGAGCTGGAGATATATTTACACACAACAAATCTTATATCTTAATGATGCAAGCAGACACACATACGTGAGTTTCAGCATTAAAAAGCTTGTAAATTATGGAAGGCAGCAAGCCAAAGTTGTTTTGGTAAAAAGTGACCATTCAGTGACTGCAAATTAAGTAAAGGTGGTGTAATCTCACTAGCTGCCACATGGTGTCACTAACTGACAATATAACTGGGGATAAGATAATACAACCAACAGGCTGATACATTTCAAATGTGCGGCCCTCCATCTGTTCCCATAGCTCAATAAACAGGGCTAGGCCACACTAGTGCAATTTTTTGCGTTGCGCATGTGTTTTTTGCTAACATTGCGATTGCGGCAACGCATGCAATTGCTTTTCTGTTTGCGATACGCAATCGCATGTGATCACCATTTTAATGCACAATCGCATGCGATTTCGTATCTCAAAAGGAGAAATCACAATGGAATCGAACACGCAATCTCGTGCAATTGCGGAGCAGTGTGGCCATGCCCTTAAAGGGCTTTGTATAAGTTGACCTTAATTTTCAGTGTCTTAGAACCAGTGTTTCTCATCATTGTGTCTGCTATGTATATGTTTACTTATATAGCGCCCCTAGGGGACGCAGTGCTGTACAATATAGAATACAAAAAGGGGGACATACAGGGGGGACAGTAAATAAATACATTAATATATATATAAGTATGAGCATCATGAAATATACAAGTGCTTGAAACATGTAACACGAGGAAAGAGGTCCCTGTTCCATAGAGCTTACAATCTAATAAGGTGGGTAACATACAGATACATAGGAAAGGGTGGAAGTGCTTAAGTTATAACTGGTGCAGTATCAACAGTCCTATGCTGTGCTGTGCTCAGTGAGGTAGGATGAGAGGTTATATTTAAACTTGTTTATTGAGGTTTCTTGACGTGGAGAGAGGGGAATAGAATTCCAGAGGACGGGGGCCAGAAGAGAAAAAGGTTTAAGGCGAGAGGAGGCAGTGGGAGTGAGGGGTCTATATAAGAGATGGTTCTGTGATGAGCGGAGGGTACGGGCAGGGACATATGGGGACACCAGAAAGGAAATATAAGAAGGAGCAGCAGAGCGAAGGGATTTAAATGTTAAGAGAAGGATTTTGTAGATAATGCATTGTTTAATGGGGAGCCAGGTAGATGTGGGGCACAGAGGAGATTTAATTTCCCGATTGTTAGAGAGTGAGATAATGCGCGCGGCAGAAGTATGGACTGAAGCAGAGAAGGATGGGAAGCAGGAAGACCTTGAAGAAAAAAGGTTTGAATAGTCTTGGCGTGATAAGATGAGAGCAGTGGATAAGCATTGCAGTATTCGGAGAAGGAATCTAACGGATTTTTGCAATGTTACGAAGAAAAAGCGTCAGGTTTTTGCAACATAGTTAATGCGATTGGAAAATGAGAGAGCGGAATCAATAATAACCCCTAAGCAACATGCCGAATGAATAGGGTAAATGGTGGTGTTGTCCACAGAAATAAAAAAGGTGGGATAGCACCAGGTTTAGGTGGGAAAATGATTAGTTCGGTTTTAATCAGGTTTAGTTTGAGGCATCAGTGCGCCATCCATGAGGAGACAGCACGGAGACAGTCGGAGATGCATGATTGGGTGTAAAGACTAAGCGTGGGGGTGGAAAAATAAATTTGCGTATCATCGGCATACAGATGGTAGTTAAAACCAAATGAGCTGATGACTTCTCCCAGGGAAATAGTATAGAGGGAGAACAGCAGGGGTCCAAGAACAGAGCCCTGTGGAACCCCAACATTAAGAGGAACCGGAGAGGATGTTTTATTATCACATGACACAGAGTAGGTTCTGTTCGAGAGGTAGGATCATAGCCACGATGCCGCTTCATTGTGGATGTCCAAGGAGTGAATAGTTTGCATTAGGAGGGAATGATCAACCGTGTCGAAAGCAGAAGAGAGGTTGAGAAGGATGAAAATAGAAAAGTGGCCATTGGCTTTGGCAGTCTGAAGGTAATTCACAAATTTGCACAGGGCTGTCTCCGTGGTGTGCACAGGACGAAACCCTGATTGCAAGGGGTCCAGTAAGTTATGAGAATTAAGATAATTACTTATACAGGAGAAGACGAGACGTTCCAGTAGCTTAGAGGCTATCGGTAGAAGAGAGACCGGGCGGTAGTTAGCAAGACAACAGGGGTTGGGGGAGGCTTTTTTGATTATGGGTTTCACATGGGCGTGTTTAAAGGAGAAAGGGAAAATGCCATGTGACAGGGAGGCGTTGAATATTTGGGTGAGTATAGGGGTGACTGCCTGATTACAATGCTTCGGTAGGAAAGAGGGCAGGGGATCGAGGGTACATGTAGTGAATGGACATAACCGAAGCAGAGACGAGACCTCTGACTGGGTCACGGGACTAAAAGATTCAAGAGCAGTAGAAGGGGGTGTGGGTAAGAGAATCTAAGAGCTATGCTGAGGGTTACAAATTTGAATACGGATGGACTTTTATTTACGAAGTAGTCCGCAAAGTCTTGGGGAGAGTGTGGAGAGAGAAAAGTGTCAGTGAGCGAGGGACAGAGAAGGGAGTTAAAGATGGAGAAAAGGCGGCGTGGGTTTGATTTGTTATTACCTATAAGCGTCTTATAGTATTTTTGTTTTGCTCCCTACAGTGCGTTGTTGAGGCATTGTAGCATAAACTTGTAATAGAGAAAGTCAGCCTTGGTACGAGACTTTCTCCACATCCGCTCAGCAGCACGTGCGCAGCTACATATAAAAAGGGGTGGGGGACTGAGTCAGGGGGTCAGGGGCAAGGATTTAAGAGACGGTGATTGCGGGGTTTCAAGGGGCCAAGGGAATCAATAGCATCAGTCAGGGAAGAGTTATAGGAGTTAAGAAGCAAGTCAGGGTCAGAGTCAGACATAAAGGTAGAGAGAATAGAGGAGAGAGAAGAAGCCAGCATCGGCAGATCTATGGCTCGGGTATTAAGGACAAACACACAAGAAGGAGGGTCAAGAGAAACAGGAGAGTATTGAGCAAGAAAAGTAATAAGATAGCGATCAGAAAGTGGGTAGGGGTTACTTTCAAAAGATGAGACAGAGAGGTTTCTGAAGAAGTGGCCATCCTTATGCTTACCACAGTCGTCCACTGATGAAGATCAAATGAGTATGTTAAGTGAAGAAAACGAGAGGGCCAGGATAGAGCAGAGTTGTCAATGTGACAGTTGAAGTCACCCAGAATTAGAACAGGACCATCAGTAGAGAGGAAGAAAGCAAGCCAGGTCTCAAAGTCTGAGAGGAATGTAGCTGGGGGAGTCGTGCATGGGGGTCTGTATACCAAAGCTACAAGTAGCGAAAGAGGGTAGGAAATTTGAACAGTGTGAACCTCAAAGGATATGAACGAAAAGGCCGGTGGGGGGGATGATGACGACAGGTGAGGGAGAGAAGGAGGCTAACACCTGCTATTCTAGCCTGTGTCAAGTTGTGTATTCCTGCACAAAAGAAAGTGATGTTGAACCTTGGATCACCAAGCACTCTGCAACCAGGCATGCTGGGAGCTGTAGTTTCTAAAACACCTGGAATGCCAAGATTAGACATAAAGGATTTGTTCTACACCCCCTTAGCATAGATTCACAGTTTCTATGCCCCAATGTGCCTCACCCTGAGCTCCCCATGTCCTTCTACACCCACTTGGAAGTGTATATGAGGGGCCTATTTGCAGACCATCAGTTATGGAATAGCCAGTGTATTGTGGACAGGTGTTTACACACAATGACACTAGATTTTTACTCACACTGTTGTAGGTTTATCACACAGACACAATAACAGATGTTAACTGATGTTCAGCTCTGTCTGTCCTTCAACCTCTCCCCAGGGTTACCATGACATCTCTTTCTTTGCCAAGCTCTCACTTGTTGCTATGGAAACACCGCAGCCCCCCATCCCCCCCTTAAAGAGATTAGCAGCTCTCGCGGTATCTACCCCTATTCGCTCGGGATAGAGGCTGCACAAAGGGACCGGTCAGCAGGGAGGACTCCGCAGTCTGTCACAGAGAGGTGGTTCAGTAAGTACAACACCCATTGTCCACACCTTCCTTCCAGTGCTGCATGTACCTCTGATAGCCCGTCAGCACATTGTTGTTGCTGCCAGGGTATATAGTAGTTCTTGTTTCGCAGTATTTCCAATCATGCCTACTACTACAACTCCCAGCATCCTTTAACATATGGATAAGTTACTGGAGTTGTAATGTATTGACAGGCTCAGAGAAATCCCATCTGGAACACATGGCTCTCCTGTTGTTACTGAACTATATCTCTCTTCATGCAGGGGTAGCACCAGCTGGAAACAAATCTATGCAGCAGTTCTTTAGGTTAACCCTTGCAGTATCAGCAGCATCAAGATTTTAACCCTTTAAGTTGGAGTAGCATTTATATTTCAGGAAGTGTATGTGTATGTATTGTAATATGTATGTATGTATTCATTTTATTTCTTATATAGTGCTACATATTCCGCAGTGCTTTACAATTATTTACTCAATTCATATCAGGCCCTGCCCCGAAGAGCTTACAATCTAATCACTTTATGTACATATACAACCTATCACTATGTCTTTATGATTGTGGGGAAAACCGGAGTGCCTATTATACTATTATGTAAAGATTTCTGGTATTGATCTTCATGCCACCTGCAATCATAAAAATTAGTGAAGCAATAATACCAAATCTTACCCAGCAGTCCATATTAGAATGTGGTCAGCTTGAGCTCACGTAGGTTTATGATTTATAATGTGTTATTTATTCCCAAAAGCCCAGGAAGTACCACTTTACTGCTCTGCTGCTTTCCCTTTCCTTTGAGTGTTTATATTTGTTAATTATTTCTAGGTAAAATCTTCATGCTTCACATTTTAAATCATGGCAACTCCCACAGCAGTAAATCCTAGCGGTGAGTATGTTCTCTTTGGCAATGGTCATTGTTATATGATGTGACCCTTTTTCATGTACTTTGAGCTATGTATGTAAAGACATTTGGTGGAACATTTCCTAAGTAATATTAAATTTGCCCTTTTGTCTAAGGCCCTTCAGTGAATATTATCTTGCATTGCTAGTTTTGCCAGAGAAATGCTCTAGTCTAATTAGATTTATTGGCAGACAATCAGTAAAATTTCAAACAATAAGTTGCTTTATTATAGTGTAGGTTTAACGACTGACAAAACATCAGAGCTAAAATACAAATAAAATGTATGTATGTTTGTATGTATGATTCACGTACTGAAGGTGTTAATGCCTTCAGGTGAAATGCACCTAAAAACATTTCAGTCATGTGAAATTAATGGGACCTTCTATTTTTGGTTGGTATTGGGGGCATTCTTAACCCCCCCTCCTTTCACTGGAAAATAACTGTGATTTTAACTAAACAACTTTTCTTCTATGTGTGTGCCATACATTTAAGGTTAAATGGGATCTAAGGTCCCAAAACACTGAGGAAGATTCAATAAAAGTTATCTTTTAAAATGGTGCTAATTTTGCCCCAACCAATCAGATGTTAGCTTTAAAATGTTAAATAAGATGTGATTAGTTGGGGCAAAATTAGTACCATTTTAAACAATAAGAACTTTTATTGAATTAGCTGGATACACTTGGCAGATTTTTAAAAGATGATAGACAGGATCTGCAAGATCCTGTCTGTCATTTTTCAAAAATCATAGGGAGAAAGCTTGGGACCGTGTGTTTCCCTCGGCCGCTATAGGGAGTCTTCCGCGGCCGAGGGAAATTTTCCCTCTTTGTTCAGCGAGCACTTGGCCAACCTGACCGTTCGGTGGGCGTGTGCTTGTTCGGGAAAGCACGGTACACACAGTACCAATAAAGCCATGATACCATTGGTACTGTGTGTACCTAGCTTTTGTCTTAGGGGATGTCATTAGCTTGTTTGACTATGTATCACTTATATGCAGATGATATAACTCCTGACATCCAATCACGTGTCTTCCACTCCTTGCCATCTCTTCCTGGATGTCATGATGCTGCCTCAAACTGAATCTTTCTAAAACTAAACTAATCATTTTCCCACCTAAACCTGGTCCTGTCCCATCTTTCTCTATTTCTGTTGACAATACCCCCATTTTCCCTATTCAATCAGCACGATGCCTAGGGGTAATTATAGCCTCCTCTCTCTCTTTTTTTAACCACATTAACTATGTTGTTAAAACCTGCCGTTTTTTCCTTCACAATAAAGCGAAAATCTGCAGGTTCCTTTCTCTCCCAACAACCGCTATGCTTATGCATGCTCTCATCCTATCACACCTAGACTAGTGTAACCTACTACTTACTGGTCTTCCTGCTTTCCACCTCTCTCCCCTTCAGTCCATAATAAACTCTGCTATAAGTATTGTTTTGCTCTCTGATAAACAGGATCCCAAATCTCCTCTGTACAACCTGGCTTCCCGTTAAACAGTGCATTGCATCCAAATTCATTCTTCTAACCTTTAAATCCCTTCGCACTTCTGCACCTCCTTATATTTCCTCTCTAGTATCCCCATATATTCCCACCCGCACCCTTCGATCATGACAGAACCAGCTCCTGTACAGACTCCCCACATGTATTGTTTCCTCTCTCCTTAAACCTTCCTCTCTTGTGGCTCCCATCCTCTGGAATTATATTCCCCTCTCTCTACGTCAAGAAACCTCAATTAGCAGGTTTAAATCTAGCATTACATCCTACCTATCTGGTAGCACAGTATATGATTGTTTTATTCGTACTGCGTAAGTCTCACTCCTGCACTTATACCCGTTCCTTTGTATCTGTATGTTACCCTCCTAATTAGATTGTAAGCTCTATGGGGCAGGGACCTACTTTCCTCTTGTGGCAAAGCTCTAGCACTTCTATTTATAGAATTTATATATTTATGCATTTATGTATTTACCCCCCTTGTATGACTTTTTTGTATTTTGTTATTGTACAGCACTGCATCTCCAATTGGTGCTTTATAAATAAACATACATACATACATGTAGATTGCTTTGCCAAGATAGTATATGTTTTAGATATTTTTAAAATAAAGTATATAGGAAAATGTCATTGTAAGTTATATACCTAATTTAGTTTAAAACATTTTGCTATTATTTAGTGGGTAGCATGGTGACTCTGTGGTTAGCATTGATGCCCTGCAGTGCTAAAGTTGTGAGCTTGAATCCACCCTTGGACACATCTTCAAGGAGTTTGATTGTTCTTGCCATGCTTGTGTGGGTTTCCTCCCTGCACTCTGTTTTGCCTGACAATCATAAAGACATACTAATAGGTTGTATGTGTTAAATAAATGTCTTTAGATTGTACGGTAAGCTCTTTGGGGCAGCGCCTGTATCCATGTAATTGAAAATCACTATGAAAGATGTTGGCCTTGTATAAATACACAATAATAATAATAATTAGAATCATCATGCCCACCCCCTCCCTGCTGTGCTTAAATGGCATGTCCACCCCTTTTCCAAACTTTTGTCAGATAGTAGTGCTAGTTCCCCCAGCCCCAACTGCTATAACATTTTATTCAGAAAATCCCCCGATCATTACTTACCTTCCCTCTCTCCTCCGCTGCAATGCCCGGCCTTCTGCTTGCATACAACTGCAAGCAGGGGGCTGGACCAGCAGCCGCGTCTGTGATTGGCTGAGAGGCAGCCAATCACGGACGCGGCTGCCGGCAGTTCAGAACGCCGGAGGAGAGAGGGAAGGTAAGTAAAGATCGAGGGAGTCTTTGGAAAAGATATTTTAGCGGTTGGGGCTGGGGGATCTAGCTCTACTATGTGGGAAAGGGTTTTTACACTAGGGGGAGGGAGAGCAAAATGGGAGGGAGAGGGGGGGGTGCGGAGGGCTGCTCTGAGCAAGCTAAAAACCTCTGAGAGGACAGCTCAGAGGCGGAAACAATTTCCCTGGTGGTCAGTTTTTTGGACTTTGGGGGGACTTTACAGGAGAACCATTTGGAGTAGGGATGTAAGGTAAGGATTTTTATACACTACAGAGTGGGGCCAATAGTGGGTTAAATTTTAGTTTTGGGGGTGGACATGCCCTTTAAAGGAACATTTCACTGAGAAAGTGAACTATTCCTTTACCGCAATTGAAGAACGGGAGGTAAAGGAGCTATACCTTGCCTCACGTTCTTTAATTAATCTAACAGAATCTGGAAGTGAAGCCATAGAAGTTTACCTCTTGTGCGATCCACCGCCGGCTCTTTTGACAGTTCCTTTACCGTTCTTTAATTAATGCAATAAAGGAATAGTTCACTTTTTTAGTGAACTATTTGTTAAAAACCCATAATGGATATCTATGGATGTGGGTGTAACACTCTGGATTCCCAAGTATTCCTTTAGTCCGAATACCCCAATCTACAACCACTATCTTCACCAATAGACAAGACCCCATTTGCCGGGAGGCTAGATACGCCTCACCAAACACAGTTGCCCCCTGGACTTAGAGTGCAAGGTATCCGAACTGAGGCCAGGAATACTGAAGAAGTCCAAAGAGAAACCGACAGACAAGGCACAAGGAGAGATTTGGTCAGAGACCAAAATACGAGGTACAGACTAGGAGCAAGCAAGAGCGGAGTCAAAAACAGAGCAAGAGGTCAAAACCAGGAATCAGTCCGCCAGGCACTGTACAGAGGGTTGAGCAAGAAGCGTAGTCAGGAACGAGCAGAGCTCAGGGCAGTCAGATACGAATCGGGCCAAAAAACAGGCAAAGGTCAGTAACAGAGAATATACGAGATAAGCACACCACAAGCAAGATAGATAAGCTAACCGCTATATCGGGCAAGGACCAGTGGGCTAAGGGGTTTAAAAAGGCTAAAGGAACCAATAGGATGACAACCAGTAAGAAGAAGAGAGCAGATTGGATAATGGGAAGATTTTAAATGGAAAAGGCGAACTGTCACTTTAAGCGCGGAACGCAATTTTGCAGAGTATAAGAAAGTGTGTTCGCCCACGAATGTGAGGATCACCGAATCGGAAGCCACGAACGAAGCGCAAATGCCAGCGAAGACCAAAGAGTGCGGAAGCTGCCGGAAAAGGACGAAGACGCCTGGATATGGAGGACGCACCGCGGGATCCCCGAACAGGTATGTTTTTTTTTACAGTGGGGTACAACGTTTATTTATTTTTTGTCCTCCTGCACTTTTGTTAACTCTTTCTATATATCTTGCTAATTTTCTGATAATAAAACTTTCAGTGGGATACATGCTTATTAAGATTGCACACAGATGCATTTTGTCTACAAATATGTAACTAGTCAGTCAATCAGTGGATGTAGTGGGGAAAGATATTCAGGCATTTAACCTCATGTAGCAAAACAGTTTTGATTAACCTTGTACACCACCAATTTAAATGCCAGGACAGGCCATACAAAGCATATATGAGCAACAATGGAAAAGTACCAGTACTCTCTGAAAATAATTTTAGTGTAAATTTATTTTTTATGTATGAGTGTGTGCTTGTACCCTGTTTATATATTATAGCTGGATGGGATCCTTAAAGAACACACCAAACCTATTTCCTACTCCACATGGAATATTCAGCTTTAAAGTATATTTTGATGGCATAATGTGTATACTGTACACATTACTGTAAATTATTAGGATATTAGAAGTCACAGAGGAGTTACATGACCATATAAAAACACAAGGCCTCAGGGCAATTGCTTTTATAAATTCACTATGTTATACTGTTGTGATTTCCTTCACAAATGTAAACATATGAAGTACCACATGCCATGTCAGTAAATCATGGTAGATCCTGTGTTCTTCAATAAAGTGTTATTTTTATTATTACTTTAATTCCCAACCAAATATGTTATGAATCAATGGTTTTGACAGCAGGAATATCTGTCGGCCCATGTGTACCAGGCCTCACAGTCATGGAACTCTTAGCGGATGGGGTGAATGACCTTGGGGGGAGGCAGGCATCTTCCAGGCACTCCGGGAGCTTCCGCATCTGCCTCCCCTAAAGTGTGCGCTGGTCTTGTGAGACGCAGTGCCGGCGTGACATCACCACGTCTTTATAAGGGGAGGTGCCATGCGGTCACCGGCGCCATTTTAAGCTAGCTGGTGACTGGGGAACAGCTCTTCCCTCCCACCCTCCCTGTTTTATGTGTTATATAAAAGTTTGTTGGAGTCATGGCTGGTGAGTACACCCTTACTGGATATATTTATGGAGCCGTTACATGCCCTCTGGCAAGACAGAGGTTGGCATTCAAGCTGAGATCTACGGCTAGGATGGTTAACGTCAAGTATGGTTAAAGTATGCAAGGGTGTACAGTGGTGGTTAATATGCAAAAAGGGCATATTTAATTGTAATTATGAATAAAAGCCATGGCCGATTGTTACCCAAAAAAGAAAGATGTCTCTGTGTCTTAATTTACCGTAAAATATCTAATCTGGGTATATCATCTAAACAACAAGTGTATGGTTAGGCTGACTGGGTCCATAATCTTTGTTTTCCCACCATGGTCTTATATCCTTATATTGCACAGTATTGGTTAAGTATCTCTTATAACAATGGAATTTTTGTTTGTTTTGCTTTATTTACATTTCTTACACCCAGGCACGCTCTTTTGTTTGGGTTTCTTATACTTTGGACCAGAAGTGAAGTTTTTATGATATTATATAAGTCTAAGTATTATAGCCATAATGCACTTTATAGTGACTATAATTAAGGATATAGTCCACTATAGCTTTCCACCTTAAAGGGCATGTTTACCTCCCTGACAAATTTTTACCCTACAACCAGCAGCCCCCCAAAAGCCTAGTTTTGCAATTCCTACTTTGCTCCCAGCATTCCTGAAAGAAGATATTTACCAGGGTGTGCTGGCCCTTTGCCACTTATCTGGGGGATAGCCATCATTCATGGCCTTGATGGTGAAGTCATGGCCAATGACTTAAGATTACTGGAAAAGCCATTTACTTCATGGCAGCACAAGCTTGTGAAGAAGAGGTGGACACAGTGTGGCAAGGGACCTGTAAATATCTTCTTTCAATTTTCGAAATAGTGATTTGTGGGGTCCAGGTTGTGGATTGTACGCTTGCATACTATGTACATACATATTTTCATTGCATGCTATCCACACCCTACATACTTATCATTACATTATTAGATGAATCAGCATGTAAACACCAGGAAGAACGAAATAAAATGACAGAATTTTCAGGAGAATCACTGTTGTAATTGGGATTTTCCAGGGTACATAATTGCCAACAGAATCTTGTACAAGTCATTCTGAATTGAGAAAGCCAGTTGGATGACTAGCGAAACATCTTCAAGAACTAAACTAAGTCCAGTTGATCTAATTGAATACAACAGATATACCATGACCTGGATGAATGAGAACCTTCACAAGCACACTGTTATAATTGATTCAGTTTATAAAGTTTTAACATTTTTTTGTTTTTAATAAACAGTTTATTCAACATTTCAGGAATTAATTTAGTAAAGAAATAAAGAAAGAAATCCCCCCCCCCCCCCCTCTTGAGGCAAATTTGGCTGGAGCTGCAAGTATTTTGTTTCCTGCCTTCCTCTCTGACAATAATCACAATGGGAGTTTTGTGAAGAGTTGAACTTGATGGACTAATTTCTTTTATTAACCTAAATAACTAACGATAGAGTGTCTTGGTGCCAGACACCCTGTTTACTCAATGCAATGATAATTCTCCCTCTTTTTTTGTCTTGCCCAAATGTCAGATTTTTTTTATTTAAAACATCACATCTGTGTTCCACAGCTTTTCCATACATAAATCTGATCTGCAACCTGTTAGATTTAAGGCATGCATTTAGTAGCTACTTTGTTTACCGAGCTGTTCTATATACAGGAATCTGAATCACGCACTCTCCTCAACATAGGCACATAGTGATGTTGTCTTGTTCTGAGCTGAATACAAATGCTCGCCCCCTCCTCCATCTCAGCCAGTTCTGGCAGGTCTCTTGCATGCTGATTACTCTTCTGTCTCAATAGATGCTTTTTAGAAAGGAATGATAACACCCATATTGGATTCATTGGCAAAAGGTAAAAGCAACATTTTTGTGGTTTGGGGTGAGGGGCTTTGCTTGTATTTAATAATCTCTTTAACCAGATGAATGTGTGTGTGTGGGGGGGGGGGGGGGGGGGGGGGTGAAGGGATTAAAGCCTTTGTTTGTGGGTGCATAAACAGATGCTTGTAAGACCAATCAATGCTATATGTGATTGGCATCCATATTTGGATTGTGTCTTGCACACTTTCAGATGAATTACAATCAGGTGATGCTTTCCTTGGCATCTATCCTTAAAATAATACTTTTGCACCTTTTATATAAGTTTCACCTTATGCAAAATTCAACAAGGTTCACCATTCATCTTTTCAACATTTCACTGAGAGTTCTGCAAGCAGCAACAAACCCATCCTTTTATTATCTGAACATAATTTTAGTTCAATATTTCTGTGTGGTGGTCCTTTTAAAAAGGCAAAATTAAAAGCAAAAATAAAAGATTTGGGGGTTTTTGTTTTCTGTGCTAGTAGGGTAATGCTGGGAGTTGTCATTTTTAAACTTCTGGTTGCCTGTCCCTGGCCTAAAGGATGTCATATCAGCTACCAGGAATCAGCTATTAATGTTCAGAAACCTTGCCGTTGCTTGTTGCTCTACAAATTCCATTTAAAAATTTAAATCTTTTTGAAAAGTAGGAATTTATTTATTCAAAAATAGCCACAAAAGCTTACAAGAAATGTAAGTAGAATCTAAGTTGCCCACTGGCTGCCCTTAACAATAGCCCTTTATAATAGGGCTGGCAACAGGGGGAGCTGGTTTGTGCATGTCCTAGGTCCTCTGGTTCACATATCATCAGGACTGGGTGATGATAGTGACAACTGGCAATTGTAAATAGCTAATGATTCAAACGGATTATTTTTTTGGACCCCTCGTATCATTCCAGAGATAAAGAGTAAATTAAATATAGGAGCTTTAAAAGAAGAAATTGTAATCTATGCTTTAAAAAAAGGGAGGGGGATTGCATGAATGCTCTTATTTAAGGCCCAGCCATGCCTGGGGGCTCAGCTCAGATACCGCTCACTTTAACTAACTGGTACAGCTAGGGAAAGGGATGGCCTTCTGATGTTTAAAAAGCTTAAAATGGAAGTTACATTTTGGATTTCTCTGTCGTCAAGCAGATTTTAGTGCAATTTTAAATTCCTTATGGATGGCAAATCTACTGCACCTTATTCCACTCTATAACCTCTTTTTTTCCTATTCAGAAATGACCACAGATATCCCGGGATCAGTGGGTTTACCTGGGGCCACAATGGCTACAGGGCAAGTGAGAATGTCAGGACCAATGCCAGCACGTGGAGGAAAACGACGGTCAGGGTAAGATTTTCACAAAAAATTAATAAATAGTTTAGTAAATTTATGTTCACTGGTCTAGTCCACCCTGATCCCTGCTTATGGCTGGGGCCAGGCCAAGAGGAAGATGCGCTCTGTAAGAAGTGTCTTCACATTTGCCAGGTTCCAGATTAAAGGAGGTGTCAGACTGAACTGACAAGGGAAAGTTAAGGCAATGGGACCCAAACACATGTGACAGACACAAGAACAGTTTAGTATGCTATTACCGTACTATTCCATGGGGATGGGAGTTATCAAGGGAATTATGCCTGTTGCTCCCCGACATTGTTTATTAATTTGGCAAGACAGATAGCTAAATGATTAGGGACGTTGCCTCCACACACATTAGATTGTCACCTGGAACATTCTATCATTTGTACACAACTACTATACAAAGCTAATTTTGATTATTGCTATTAAGGGTTACACAGTAAATTGGGCATCCATTACTAATAGCTATATCTGATTGTCTTTCAACTGGAACAGCAATTTTGTTTTTGGGATGAGAGAATTATTTTGTGATAAGGGGAAATCATGTATTCATACTTTTTATTGGACTGCAGAATTGTTCCAAAACACATGCTGTAGAGTAATTCCATATTGTTTCCCAGACCCTCCAAGTAAACACTGTCAGTCTAGGCAGTAAACCTATCCTAGTCCAGACCCAATTCTCTCCTCCCTCCTTCCTTCCTCCCTCCTTCCTTTTTGCCACAGCTATTTGCATATGACCCAACTCAAATCAACTCTTAAATTCGCTCACCTATATATCTGACTTATACAGCTGGCTCACATCCTACAATTATCACTGTGTTTAAATGAGAAAGTGTCTAAGACTGAGGCCACACAGGACCGCCATCAAGGGGGGAAAGGAGGTACTCCAGTATGGGGCCCAGACAGTGGAGAAAGGGATGTAGTACTGTGTTTCACAGACATGCTTGCACTTAATGGTGGCACTCGGCCGCGAGGTGACATTACTGCCCGTGCGTGCAGTGGTGCTGCTACCATTAGACAAGGTGAGCTTCTTGTCTCATGTGGCTAAGGCTGCCATCAGGGCTTCATTTCTTAAAGCGCACAGTGAAACTTAAAAACAATTCACTCTGCAGAATAAGGACCCACAGCTAATCACAAGCAGTGCTTGCATAGCTAATCAGCTGGCATATTGTGATCAAGCCTACCACACAGTGGGGAAAGTGATGAGGTCCTGCATTCTGCAAAGAGGTTGTTGCTGTCACCCCAGCCCAACTTTGATTTTTCCGTTTGGGAAATATCAGTTTCAGAGAAGGGAATCCAGACTAACAGGGTTATTCAATAAAAGTTCTTATCATTTAAAATGGTACTAATTTTGCCCCAACCAATCAGATGTTAGCTTTCATATGTTAAATAAGATCTGATTGGTTGGGGCAAAATTAGCACCATTTTAAACGATAAGAACTTTTATTGAATCTCCCTGTTAGCCTGTGTGTAACTGGTCAGTGGTAGAACTGAAGTGTCTGGTCTCTGTACAGGAAATCAGCAGCTTCTCACAGAGCATCATGGGAGCTGTGCTCCACTTACTTCAGTAAGAGGGATTTTAAAGTGTGTGTATGTGTGTATTAAAGTATATGTATAATTGTGTATGCAAAAGTGTTCGTGTTTAATTGTTACTGTCAAATATTACTTTGTCTTAGTGTGTGCCTGTGTCTAAAGGTTCGTCTGTACGAACAGCCGTTTCTGGCTATAATCGTGCCGTGTATGTGCACTTTATCGGCCGAAATGGCTGCTCGTTCGGGGGGGAACGTCGCCCGATCCACCGGGCAGATCTCCAAACGATCGTCCATTCATACACATTGTATGTTGCGGGTCGGCACCAGTGATTGCACGTGTGTATGAACCTTTAGTGTGTGTGCCTAAGTGACTGCGTAAGTGTGTCTATGCCCGTTAGTGTTTGTGCTTAAGTGTCTATGTGCTTTAGTGTGTCTGCGGAAGTCTGTATGCACATTAGTGTGTGCGCAGCACTGTCTGCTTAAGTGTCTGTGCATTAGTGTGTGTCTGTTAAAGATTGTGCGGCAATGTACATATATTAACATGTGTATTATGGGGGTCCAGTAATTTATCCAGTATGGGGCCCAGAAAATACTGATGGCAACTATGAAGCCACACTATGACAGATGGCAAGCGGAAAGCACACACACATCGATCATCTGAACAAGCAAGCTCTCAATATGCAAGCATATGGGCGAGCAAGTGGGGGGAGTGGATCTGCTCCAAACTTTTGCAGTGGGTCTGGGGTTTTGTAGTTACATCCATGAACCATATATACTCGAGATTTTCAGGCTTTAAAATTAGCCTAAAAAACCTAACCTTGGCTTATACATGGGTCAAGTCCTAATTTAGATCCAAATGCTGCAATTGCGGATAGTAACCAGTAGGTGGCGCTGTGTTAACCTGCATAGAAAGTTACAATAGTTGATCTGCCTTTACACTCCTTCCTGCTTCCTGTAGTCAGGCTGCTGGACTCAGCCCTGTCACTGCTCATCTGGATGCTGTAAATCTGATGGGTCTTCTCAGTTTGGGGCAAAATGGCTGCTAGTTCAATACAAGTGACAGCTTAAAACTACAACTCTCAGGTGACACTTAACTATTTGGGTCAGAGTGCCCTTTACTATAGGGGGGTCAGAGGGCCCTTTACTATATGGGGGTCAGGAGAATTGTAAATGATGGTAAGCTTAATTAAAAGTTTATTGAACCTTGCCAATCCACATGTTTAGAAACTACAATTCCCAGCAAACAAAGCATCTGGAGTGCCAAGGCATTGGGGGTTACTGGTACTGGATTTGGCTATTACTCTATGGGATTAATGTATGGGAATACTGCTGCCCGTTTAAAGGGCAACTTAAGCCACAAAACAATACAGAATCAGAAGGCAGTAGTGGTCATAATTTCTACCCTCTGCTTATACTCCAGGTTAAAATAGATACCTCGACTTATACTCGGATCGACTTATACTCGAGTGTATACGGTACATGATAGGACAGAAGTATTTATTCTCACTGGACCATAGAGTAGATAGTAAAAGGTTATTTTAATAAGATTGCTTAGGACTGAAATCCACAGACATTTATTCAATACAACGTTTGGTTTTCTACTCTTACATCTTATTGGTTGCTATGGGTTACTAGACCGCACAGACTATTCCCTTTTTCATTAAAGGGACACTATACTGAAAGAATTACTTTGCCTCATCTTAATCTATTATTGAAGACATGTAAATTGCACTTACCCTAATTTGCATGTGTTGCTGCATGCATTCAATCCAGCACACGTTTTGTTTAGGAGCAGTATCCCTCTTTTAACCACTCCCCCTTCCATCCGACCTGACTTTTTCCCCACAAACCAACTGTGAAGCCTGTACACAGTATACAGCATTCCAACTGTCAAAAACCATGTCACCATTCCAGCTATAGTAAAATTGCTCACAGAACAATAGTTTTTGACAGCAAGGAACTTGATTGACAGATAAAATGCAAAATGTTTTAGGTCGGATATCTAAAGAAATAGGGGGCAGATCAACAAAAAAAAAAACGATACAGTGGTTGTTGGGAAGAATTATAGTTTCCAGTAATGGTCAATTTAAAATAACCTTTTTTTCGGTATTGATGCCCTTTAAATAACACCTTTGTGTCTGGAACTGACTGTGTGAAATGTATCCTAATACTAACACAAGAACTTCCAGCTTTATTTATCTCATGCCAAGCTTTGTCTCACATGCTGCTTTATAAACTCCCAAAATTGTTCATTGGGGTTCTAATTTGGTAACTTGCATGTTATTGAGTATATCTGTTGTATTCAATTAGATCAACTGGTCTTGAAGTTTAGTTCTTGAAGACGTTTCGCTAGTCATCCAACTGTCGGATGACTAGCGAAATGTCTTCAAGAACTAAACTTCAAGTCCAGTTGATCTTATTGAATACAACAGATATACCATGACCTGGATGAATGAGAACCTTCACAAACGTTATTGAGTATGGTTTGTGTATTATCTGGCTTGTTAAACCATTCCGTGATGTAAGAGATTATTGTAAGAGATGCTTGAAACAAAGCCTTTAGTAAGGTACAATAACTAATACCATATATTTTATATTTATATAATTGCACTTAATTGTTTATAGCCAAATATGTCTATTTGGCATATCGTGCATCGTATGGTGGGCCAGATAGTCCTTTTGTAGTAAATCTTCTATAAAGCTTAAACACAGCAGTTAAGTTTGTTTGGGAGTTACCTTCAATGCATTGTACTTGTAGCAATGGACTAGAGAGACAAGGGGACACAGATTGTTACCTATTAATTTAAATAATGATATTCTGCTGCAGAGATGTAATATTGAGCATTCTTGCACAAACCAGTGCAAATTCCAAACTGCCCAATATAATATACCCGATAGCATGGGTTTTGTACTAGTTTCAAAGGACCTGTAGCATTTGCAAAACTTCTTGGAAACAATTTGTGTTAAAGGGCAACTATGACCAATGCCCTCAAATACATTTTACCTTAAGAAAATCCCTAAACAGGTAAGTAGGAAATCCTTTATTTTTTTGCCTATAGTTGCCCTAAAGGTTTGCGCTCATATTTTGCATACATTTTACCACAGGATTTAAAAACCCCAGCAGGCCCTGCAACAAAGTGCTCCTATTTTTTTCCCCTTCAGCAATTAAGTAAAAATTGGAATGTGAATGAATTCTCTGCATTAAGTGCAGAATTACGTGCAGAATTATGCAAAGCTGATGTGTATAGAGATACATCTCCATTTGATTGAATGGTAAATGATGACATAGTACTACAGGTGTGAATAAAGACATCAGGATTTTAGCTTTCAAATGTTTAATATGGTCTGATTGGTTGGGGCAAAATTAGCACCATTTTTAACAATAAGAACCTTTATTGATTAGCACCTTAGTGCTAACACAGAAGTGAACCATGCAGCCGCCGCAAGCATCATTCTATTGCGACACTTTGCATGGCCAGCTGTTTGCACCGGGTTGCCGATAGCGGCTCTCAGTGCATTAGGCTGTCTTTGATGTTACTTTGATAATGCCTGTATTTTACCAGCAGGGGGCACCAATGTACCATAATTAACCTTTTAGTTTTCTATGAAGAGCAAATGAACTTGCAATAGTTCCTGTGTTACCTCTCGCAGCTCTTGTGAAGGAACGTGTAGATTTAGCTTTCCAGCTGTTGTATTATTTTAGCTGAATTTCCATTATCTTTTCCAGCTTAAATCTAGGGGTTACGTTTTTGATATCACTTTGCTCAGGCTGTTGAACTAGCAGTAGCCTGTTGTATTTGCATTTATCTATGTCAGTATTTATAATGTAGTATGTATTTCTGTAGTATGAATGTTTCTATATATAATTGCCAATTTGAGAAGTAATTTACAATATTTTAAAACATAAAGCTCATACAAATAAGGTAAAATACATTATTAGTAAAAGGTAAATACTGTAGATATAGTAAAAGTATATCATATTACGTCAACTTCTGTCCCTGAGCTTGCAATCAAAGTGCCTTATTGCGCCTTTATAACCTATTAATACATGTTTAACACTGGGGGAAGGAAAATGGATTACTCAGAAACCTTTTTGCAAACACATGGACTTCTAGCTAAGGGGGATCAACTGACCCATTTGGGAATGACAAGTCACAGGCAACAAATAAGCCAATAAATAAACATACAAATTGTAGTAGATATTTTGTTTTGCAAACAAATCACCCAGGCTATTCCTGGATGTCACCTGGGATAAAGTTTTCCTGTACATTTACCTGTGGAGATAATTGGGAGTCCAGGGTGTCTGTGCATCCATATTTATAGAAATTGCAAACACTGTTCCGCACAGCCACTTTCAATGTGGGAGACTGAAATAAAAGCACTGGTGATAAGGATAAATACGATATATATCGCATCCATATACATTATTCCACTTGCATTCAGGGTTTGTGGTGCCATCAGGTCACATTTAAACGTATCAAGTCAGATGCTGAAACTGTAAGGATTGAGGTAAACAGAGCGTCTTGTAGTATGGATAGGTATATAATAAATATCCACTATAGACTTCCAGTATAAACAGGCTCTTGGAAGAAGTTAGTTTGCAATTTGCACAACCTCATGCTAATTGCTTTTCAATAAATCATACAAAACTAAAAATTGCATTGACTATGAAAAATTATTTGAGACCAATTTGCTTATTTTATGCAACAAGGATGTCAATCCAGATTATGGCTCTAAACACCAAAGGGGTGCAGGTCAGACATCCCTGTTACATAAGTACTAAACAGCTTGGTCTTCTTACAAGATAATAAAGAAGAAAGCAACCTCCCAAGTGTTTTGCTGAGGAACAAAGTTGTGGATTTTTGTTGGCTAATGATT
The DNA here is from genome assembly GCA_019447015.1 of Hymenochirus boettgeri. Lineage (NCBI taxonomy): Eukaryota > Metazoa > Chordata > Amphibia > Anura > Pipidae > Hymenochirus > Hymenochirus boettgeri. The sequence goes on along the minus strand of CM033471.1, from coordinate 202,839,040 downwards.
AGGATGTGAGCTGTCAAACAGTTTCTACCTTTAGGATATTCTTTAGGGATGGTAGAGGTCTCCTCCCTTCCGTGAGAGTGCAGAATCAGCTGGTTATCAGTAATAATAGAGGCGTGTGTTTGTTTAATGAGCGCCCATGCTTCACATCTCTTCATTTCCTGTTTCCTGCATCAGGATGGTGAGAAAAGTTATTTCTCTGGCACATGAATCAGGCCTGGGTGTCCAGCTAAAAAGTGTAAGAGCAGACCTAGTGAGTCTCCTGCTGTGAGATATATTTGTTTTCTTGTGTAGGCTTACAGATCAGTCTCCAAAAACCAACCTAGAATTTCATTATCTATTAAATATGAAAACAGTGGAAATCTTTATGAAAGTAAAATTTAATACCAAAATAATAGAAATTAAAGAGGAACTGTGGTCCAACAATGACTTTAGGTAAATTGATAGGAATTGCTCTCCTGAGAGTTTTTTTTTTGCAATTTATTTCCATTGTTTATTTTGCATAGTTTTGAAGATATTTACATTTTTGTGTGTGATATGGCAGCAGCATCACCAGGTCCCCTACACTTCCTGCTCTGAAACTGTCAGTCAATCTGCCCTGTGTCTCCTCCCCTTTGCAGCCCCCCTTGTCCCTCCCACTCATGGACCCCATGGTCCCTCCAGTTGCAGGCCCCCCTTGGCCCATTCCCTTACAGCCCCATGTGGCCCCTTGCTTGCGGGTGTTGTGGCCTGCCTAAGCCCCACCTGCTCACAGGTGCTGTGGGCCACTCTGACCCCCCCCCCCCGAACTCTGCCTGAAAAGGCTGTTTTCACATAGTGAGAGAGAAGGCTGTAGATTCCCTTACCATCTATGCAGCTGCAGATCCTTCACACAGCAGAGAGGAGCAGGGACTTCCTGTCTCCCTTACACACTGAGGGAGTCTGAGGCTGTGCTCGCCGGCGGCACTGTGTAGGAGAAGCCTTAGGATTGTCACATGTCAGCCTCCCACCCATTAACTTTCTGGTCAGTCATTTCTTTATATCTTGGGCTGTGGAGCACATAGAGAGGTGGTTGATGGCTCGTTTTAAAGGTAGGAAACTGGCCTTTCATTTAAAAGCAACTTGTTTGGAGACCACAGTTCCCCTTTAATGGACTTTTATTTATGGAAGTATAGTAGTTTACTACTGAATTAACACACATTCTATGGCGCTTCTGGGCATACTGAAGGGGGTTGTCAAGCAAAACTCTAACAAGGAATGGTCGGTGTCAATCTATTCATTTCTGTCCAAGAGATCTGTAATGCTTTTCTTTTTAGGACTTACAACTCACAGCCTTTTTGTTTTTTGTAGTATGGAGTTTGATGATGAAGATGGTGAGGGACCAAGTAAATTTTCAAGGTTAGTGATCTCATTTGTGGGAGATTTTGTAAACTTTATTTTGTGCTAAATGACATTTGTCAATGGAACAGGTTTTAACAAGTTTTTTTCTTATCTCAAGGTATGGGGGTATGTTCCAGGCTGTCGGGTGTAAGGTAGGAGAATGCTACTGATATACGCTTCTAAACCACTCACACTAACTAGGCTTGTGAGCCTGGCTGACAATGCTGGTTGCTTAATTCATATTGTAAAATTACCAGAGCCTGTTGGAGACAGAACTACTGAACAGGTAGGAAAAGAGATTTTTTTTTTGCTTAGTTTGACAAATGTGGAGGCCCATTAGGTTTTACAAATCTTTTTGTCAAGTCTCTTTATAGGTGCTACAATAAGGGCGAATAGACTACAAAGGGGCTTAAACGTGACTGCAGTAGGGTTGCTACCTTGCTGGCAGAATATTACTTCCCATAGGGGAGTTTCATGGGCAGAATTTGTGACATGGCTTTGCGCCTATTAAACATAAAGGAGCCTGAATAGCACTGGCACTTATTTACAGACCATGCTGGTGATATTCTGAATGGGTGACTACCAAAGCTATGCAGGTTAATAATCCACATATGTTTTAGCAGCACGGGAAATGTGAAAGGAGCACTGGTGATAGGGGACTAGTCATCAGATTAGAATATTACTGATGGCTTGACCCTCCAGTGGCCCCTGCATCAGCATCTTCCCCCAATACCCTGTGACTAGAGTGCCAGTGCAAGTCAAAATCACATATTAAGCACATAATCACATGCATGATGTAGGTCAGAATTGTTTTCTTTCACTTGCAACAAGTTGACTTATATATGTTTGGTTTGAAAGAGAATGAAATGTAAAATGTGAAAACATCCTCATTTCTTGCACTACTGAGAAGTTAGATTTGGCCTTATTTATATGCATACCCCTCCTCCCACTAACATAAGAGTGACCAGGCTCTGACTGTTCAATAATGATAATAACTTTATTGTCTTTTAATCCCTCAGACCTTTCAGCACTATAGTTTTATGCCAATCGATAATCTTCACTGAACTCATAGAAGAATTTCTGAGATTTCTGGCCATAGCACTGTGATTCTGCACTGGACCAAACTGGACCAGACACGTTCTCTAACCTCCTGACTTGCCTTTGGGAGTGAGATTCCAGGCTATGTTATTATTCATTACTCTGTAGATTTCTTAACAAGTTGACATGTACATTTTGCCCAGCCCTACATTCCAGTTTCAGGACAAGATGGAAAAAAAAGTGATGATCTGCAAGACTTTTCAGAATGAGAGACCTAGAGCAGTGGTTCACGAATGGTGCACCAGAGAGCCAGATACCTCTGACTTTTCACAGTTAAAATATTTTTACTAGTTTATATCCAAATTCTATTACAAAAATACATTTTAATTTTACTTTAAACAGTGTAAAATGCTAAACATTTCATTAAAAACACAGGAACCACAGGGCAATATAACAATTTCTAGAGCCACAGACCTATATATCTTAGGGCTATCTAGAGGACTAGAAGACTATAATGCCCCCCCCCTCCCAAAACCATGTCTGTATTGTGGCGTTGGTGACATTACAGACATGATTTATCTAATGATCCCCAATCCCCATACAGACAGGCTGCTTGCCTGTAGACAAGCAGCTTACTCTGTACAATGGGAGGGAAGGGGGAGGGGCAAAGAGGACAGATCACTTACCAATGTTGGCAGATGCCTCTACACACAATAGATATGTATAAAGTGTTTTGGAATAATAAAAGCAAAAATAATATTGGTTGTTATGGGTCTCTTGTTTTCCGAAGTAAAACTTGAATATGTTCTGCAAACTTCTCACTAAGGGGTATTTCCAAATTAGGTATAGACTTCCAGTAACACTTAATAACCAATTAGAGTTTTGTTTGAATTATGTGATTACAGAGGACCAATGGTTGTAAGGTGTGTGTATAGCCTAAAAGTACATTTTAGTAAGCTGAGCATTCTGAAAAGTGCAAGTCATTTATTTATTGTTATATTCATTTTGTAAGGCCTTTCTTGATCCCACGCTGCTGATCTGTCTGTTTCCTGTGGCCTATAAATATATACTAGCTAAACTTACAAATCTTGTTATTTTCATGATTATATCCTAAAATGGAAAGCATATCCATATTATTTCCAAATAGACTTTACATTTCATATATTTACCATCAGATTTTAAATTAGAAACAAGCCAAATTACTTTAAAAGTGATTAAGAATTGGGGGGCTGGGGGTCTTATGATTCAGCTGAGGATGGCTACTTTCATTTGTCCCAGCAGTAGGATACAAATGGGCATCCCAAGCTAGCTGCGAGTGGGTGGAGCCATGGTGCTAGTAATGTTAATACATTAATACTGCTGTAAGTTTGGATAAATTGCGGCTAGAAGCATGATCCTGGATTAATTAATAGAGGGCACTGGTATGGAGACCACAGTTCCCCTTTAACCAATAATCCAGCACTGCAAATCACTACCTTGTCTTTATTATTCTCTGAATATAGTGGCTGCCTGCTGGGGCAATAATTAACCAGTCTGGGTGATGCTAGTGTCCTAGTCTGATGGGCAAATTATGTTAATCAATGCTGGCCATACATTGATTAGATATCACAGGTTTGGCATTTGATTTAATCTTTTTAATTTCTAAACACTGTCAAACCAGCAGTTTATCCTCCCGATAACCAGCAGTTGTTCCCTGTTCTGGCACATTCATTTTGCAATCCAGTTGGTTGTCTGAACACCGCAGGAACATCAGGAGGTAAGTTTCCTAGTGTATGGTCAGCTGAAAAGAACTGAAAATCAGCCAATCAAAGTTTTGAATCACTGCTTTAACCAGCAAATTGTTACTAAACTAAACATTTACAGGGAGATTCAATAAAAGTTTTTATCATTTAAAATTGTGCTAATTGTGCACCAGCCAATCAAATCTTGTTTAACATTTGAAAGCTAACATTTGATTGGTTGGGGCAAAATTAGCACCATTTTTAAATGAATAACCCTGTTAGTTTTTGTTTGAAGCAGAGTTTCTCAAATGGTGTGCCTCCAGATATTTGAAAACTACAACACCCCATGTAGTTAAAGAATGCTCAGAGTTGTAGTTTTCAAACATCTGGTGGCACAACATTTGAAAATCCCTGGTTTAAAGTATGAGGGTATACCTTACCGTACATACTGTACTTACTTGTATTTATATTCATATTTCATGTTATGTACATATTCAATGTGATGTACATTTTATCTTTGTTAAGCTATTCACAACTGGCTGCAACAGCAAAAGAACCAACTTTATGACCAATAGGGGTGCTGTTGTTATTGCAGCCCAGTTTTAAAGAGAAACTATGGGGGTTATTTCTGTTGTATTCAATTAGATCAACTGGACTTGAAATGTAGTTCTTGAAGACGTTTCGCTAGTCATCCGACTGGCTTTCTCAATTCAGAATTCTGAATTGAGAAAGCCAGTCGGATGACTAGCGAAACGTCTTCAAGAACTACATTTCAAGTCCAGTTGATCTAATTGAATACAACAGATATACCATGACCTGGATGAATGAGAACCTTCACAAGCATATGGGGGTTATTCAATAAAAGTTCTGATTGTTTAAAATGGTGCTAATTTTGCCCCAACCAATCAAATGTTAGCTTTCAAATGATACATAAGTTCTGATTGGTTGGGGCAAAATTACCACCATTTTAAACAATAAAAACTTTTATTGAATCTCCCTGTTAATTCTAAGACACATTTTGTCCTGATTTGTAGCTTCGAAACTGGTGATTAAAGAGGTTTATTGCTGTCCTTTCTAAATAATTCCTTGTGGAAAGTTTGTAAAGTCTTTTTTCCTTACCCTGCTCCTTCCCACTCTCAGTTGGGCAGTCATGCTCTCTGTGCTTCTATTTTATTTGCTAGTCCATGTGTAAAAAAAACTGAATGAGTTAAAATAAAAGTGACTGCAGTGCTTACTGCTGTGAAACATTTTACTGATAGTAAGTAATAGAGGTACACACTACTTGAAATTACTTTACAACATTTTGGGGAACAAGTGCTACATTTGAAGAAGAGGACAGGTTTCCCCCTGTGCACCTCAGTCGCTTATTATGAGTATATAAGTCTTAAGGGTAGAAGACTTCTCTTCCATCTTCTAAGAGGTCTATACCTAGAGACATTTGGCAAATTGTCATTCCAGTCTGTATAAGTATGAACTTTTGATTTAAAAGATTTTACTGATCTTATACAGGTGTATGACTGGTTAGGAATTACTTTGAATGGTAAGTGATATATCATTTTAATCAGCAGATTATGGCCTATAAGGTGGAACAAATATGTTTTAGATCATCATTCTATTTGAAAATGATTGTTAATGTTGTTTAATGAGCTTTTTATGAACTGTTGATCTTAATGGTCCTTACTATGTAACCTGTTGCTGGCAGAGGTATCTGCAGAGCTCCCAGTGTTCTCTTTTCTGCATGGTGACTGCACCAACCCAGTAGCAAATAGTGTTCAATAAACTAACAGTTCTGACCTTTCTAACGGAAACTGAAGCCCCATCTGAAGCTGGACTGTTGTGTGACCAAGCAGAGGAGAACCAATTAATTAGCAAGACATGAGACGAAGCAAAATACCAATAATCTGGAAGCTAAACAGACACCGACTGCCACACAGCCTCCTGTGTCCTTCCTAATGATGGGGCCTTACACGTGTGCGTGTTGGGTAGCGGGGACCGTGTCTCTGGACGGCTCTGCTTGGTGCTGATTCTTATACTCTTCCGTTTTTTTCTCCTGCTCTGATTCTGCTTTCAGAGAGAATCACAGTGAAATTGAAAGACGTCGGAGGAATAAGATGACACAGTACATCACAGAGCTGTCCGACATGGTTCCCACCTGCAGTGCCCTCGCACGCAAACCTGACAAGCTCACCATCCTGCGCATGGCTGTGTCTCACATGAAATCCATGAGGGGAACAGGGAATAAATCCACCGATGGAGCATATAAACCTTCCTTCTTGACAGAACAGGTGCTGACATTCTGCAAGCCAACACAAACCATTGCACTTTAGGCAGACCATTCATGCATATAGAATAATGGGGATGATAAATGGAAGCTATATTTTAGGACACACTTGTGATATTGATATTGATATAGTATGGAACAGAGAATTGGTTAAATAAAATCCTATAGAGGGTGGGATAGAGAGATGGAAAGAATAAGCGACTATAACAAATGGAAGTCAATTGTTTTCATTGTAAAATAGCTTTTTATTACATAAAATTTTAGCAAACCTTGCTAAAATAGATAGGACATAGGCAACCACATAGGAATTGTTAATTGATAATACGAAATATGCCATATTGCTGTATAAACCTGTTTGGCATTATCATCAAATAAAGATATTGTATACCTAAAAATAGACATTTAGTAAATCTCATTTAATACAATAAATTATATAGTCAATATCACATTAGGACAAGGATAGAAAACCAGTAGCCCTTCAGATGTTTTGAAAACTACGACTGTCAGGATTCCTCTACAAGCACTCTGCAGCCATGGAATGCTGAAAGTTGTAGTTTTCAAACACCTGGAGGACTACTGGCTGACTATCCCTGCTCTAGTAATATATTTTACTATATTGTATATGGAAGACACAAAATACTTAGAAACAGGGTGATGTAACCTATAATATAATTATTTGCCCTATATTTCCGTATTATATTCTCCTATTCATTTTCAGGCACATTTGAGTCCTCTTAATTTCATAATGCTTTTGTTTTGTTCTGATCCAGAGATCTATATTGTTTTAAGAAAAGTGTCTGGGATTCTCACTTCTAATTATCTCTGATCAGGAGCTGAAACATCTTATACTAGAAGCTGCAGATGGATTCCTGTTTGTGGTAGCAGCAGAGACTGGGCGAGTCATCTATGTGTCAGATTCAGTTACCCCAGTGCTGAACCAACCGCAGTCAGAGTGGTTTGGGAGCACATTATATGAACAGACTCACCCCGATGACATTGAGAAACTCCGAGAGCAACTGTGCACCTCTGAGAATTCCATGACAGGTTTGTGCAAATTGCAGGATGAATACATTACACACACACGTTAAAGAATCCTTTGGCTTAGTCTTTTTTTGTCATTATTGCCTAAATTTACAGTATGCAATTTTGCTCTTAGCACAAGAATTAGAAAGGTGCAATCGTTAGTCTGTAGGTAAAATGTAGTCTGCTCTGAATATAAACATTTATCATTCATAAAAATGTGTTCTACATATTTATATCAGAACTTTCTGTTCTGCACCAAGTCCCTAATTTAATTTTCAAGGTTAAAAATTGGGTAAGCTGGTATGTAATTTATTGACACAGTGCATGAATATCCTCTCTATATAAAGGGCACACTCACAGCTCAGGTAAATATAAAGATATCCAGCCCACAATGCGTATATGGCCTTTAAAGCGCATGTCCACCCCAAATCTGAAATTTGCCCCTCTGTATAGTTTTAAAATTCCTTACCTTACCATAAATCCCTGCTCCTTATGGTTCTCCTGCAGTCCATGTCCAAAGGAGCTGTCTTCCTGTCCAAAGGTCTCTGCCTCCTGTCTTGCCTCCGGGAGGGATGCTGGCATGCGCAGGGTAGCCCCCCCCCCCCCCCTCCCTCCGGATCCCATATGGCTGCCCTTCTACCTATCGTGAAACCCTTTTAATATAATGTTCGCCTGGCTTGCCCACCCCCAACTGCCATGTTAATACTATAAAAAAAAGTTTCCGATTCATACTTCGCTCCAGTGCCTATCTTCACAGCCAGCAGACACATCTGTGATTGGCTGACCGGCAGCCAATCACAGACACGGCTGCTAGTCCGGAACCTCTCTGCAGTTTCTTGCTAACAGAGAGGGGGAGATGAACGCCGCGGGAGCAAAGGCACTGTAAGTATGAATCAGAAAGTTTTTTTTCAGTATTAACATGGTGCTTGGGGGTGGACACGCTTAAGGAACATTATATTAAAAGCTATATTTATGGGTGGACATGCCCTTTAAACTTAACCATTTGGCTTTATAATACATAAAAAGCACATAATTTGTAAGCATATTAGAAGCATATTAGAAGTTACCGAGGTTCTGTGACCATATAAAAGCATATAAAATGAGGCTGAAGTAGCCCTAACCCCTCCGCCTTACAGGTACGTGATCTGGTTGCAGAAACTTAGACACCCTTTCCCTAGCCGCTGGACTTTTTTTTTACTTACTTTTATGGTGTCCAGCAGATGCATACACTGGCTGCAAGGATGGGGAGGCACAATTTCTGGGTTATAATCGTTGTGCTTTATCTAGGCTCACAGCTTTTTCGTGCAGGTTCACAGCCAACAAATTCCTCCAAACTTGTTTTCAACCAGGTTCACAGACTCATTTCCCTGACAGTCAAATTCCTAACAACACCCCCACCTCCAAATGATTAGTAAGCTGATTATAGGGCTATTTCTTTACCCATAGGTATCCATTAGTAGAGATATTGTTTACAGTTGCCTCAATTGACATTCACTGAATATTAGTTTTATAGTATTACTTCTTCAACTTATATTGGAAGGCTATTTTGTAGGAGTGAATTTACGTAACCTTATTGAGCTTATTGACTGATGGGTATTCCATTCATTCTCTAGGCAAGGTTAAGATGCAATCAGTTCCCCAGGTCTTCAAAAGCTGCATATGTCTTTACCTTATCTAGAGATTATTAGTGGGTTAACCACACATGTACGATCTTTGCACAAGCGAATGACCCCCAACCACGATGCACATGGGAAATGAACGGCCGTTTCAGCTATAACTGAATGTGTTTATTATGCGTTCGGTTGGGTAGCATTCATCAGTACACCATGGCGGACCAACAAACGCCGCCCAACCAAACACATACACCCGTGCAATTGTCGGCCTTGCGTGTGCATGCACTCGGGGGTCGTTCGTTGGCTGGAAGATCGTACGTGTGTACGAAGCTTAAGGCTGGGTACACACCACCAGATATTTCCAGCCAACCGGAAATATGTTATGGTGTGTGCGGGAGGCCGCGTCCGAGTCGGTAAATCATGGCCGATCATTCTTATCATTGTGTATCACACAAAATTTAAATGAAAAATTTGTACTGCCCCTTTAACTAAGGATTCCTTTAACTCAGGAATGTCTTCTAATGTAAGATTTTCAAAATAAGTGTTACTTTCTTATCATTCTTACTGATTAAATATATGATCTGCTCACCAAAGTGCACTGTAGAAATGAGGTGTGCTGCGTTTATTAGGATAAACTGACTGATGAAGAGATGTGTTGTAATTATTTCAGATAATTGTTTTACTAACATTTGCTTTCCCCTGTGTTAAAGACAATTTTTTTTGGGGGGGGGGGGGGGGGCTTTAGAACAATCTAGGTTTATGCGGTCATACTATGAGGCAATAGGACCGTTTTACTGTTCCTATAGAAAAATTATGAGCATTGTGCTACAGGGGTCTGGTGTAGTTTTTTTACTAAAACAGAAAATTTCCAGATCTTTAAATTCCAACAGTGAGAGAATTAGGAAATACAATTGCAAGGCTGCACAGAGTTCAGAGAGCCATTACAAGATATTTATACTGGCCCTCTTTAAAGAACAGTCTTGGACAGATAATAATCTGCATAATGTGCTGATATTTTATTTTCAAAAACCTTATTGCTTCAATTCCCCAGAGCAAAAGATCAGAATAAAAGATCTGTGGCTACATTATTGTTTGGAATTTTTCCAATCAATTTTCCATTACATGGGACTGGTTAAGTTCTATGAACATGTCAGATCACCTGTTAGTATCCCAGAGATACAAAGGCTTTAGTCATTGATTGGGATAACCTGAGTGGTTTATACCAGGGGAACACACCCAATGCACAGCATGCTTCCCCCACTGTGCTCTGCAGGTCCCTGGCAATAGTAAGCTCACATCAGCACAGGTTTAATGTTACTCACTTCCTTTAGTTTGTTATGGCAGATGTTTTTCTGGATCTAGTTCTGCTTCTCTGCAGTAAAACATTTATTCACCCTCTCTTATTTTCCTTGTAATATTTCCGAGGACTGAGAACGAAAGAACAAAAAAGAAAACAAAATATTTATTTCCTTTTTTTAACTTATCACACACAAAATCCTGTGTTTCTATGGAGGGTCAGGACAGAATTCCTTATCAGCTGGATTCTTTGACAGCACAATAAAAGAGCTTCTTGAGGCCTATGTAAAACTTCTGGAGATTCAAAAATTTTTGGTTGGGGCTGATTTTGCCCCAACCATTCAGATCTTATTTAACATTTGAAAGCTAACATCTGATTGGTGGGGCAATATTAGCACCATTTTTAACCATGGGAGATCTAATAAAAGTTTTCATTGTTAAAAATGGTGATAATTTTGCCCCAACCAATTCGATCTTATTTAACATTTGAAAGCTAACGTCTGATTGGTTACCACCATTTTTAAAAATAAGAACTTTTATTAAATCTCCCTATCCTAATCAACTTTCATTTGAAAACAAATCAATCTCAGAAGCACACACAGAATTCTGTTCTCACACAGAAACACTTAAAATAATTTTTGTTTTTGATCATACAGCAAGTGTCACTTTAATTTTCAACTTACAATTTCTATGTACATTGAATTTGTAACTCAAAACCTTAGTGGTCGCCACAGCATAGCACTAAGGCTGGGTACACACCAGAAGATATTTTCTCCGACTGACCGATTCACGGCACTTTCAGTTGGCCATCTGAAAAAATCTCCTGGTGTGGGGCGGCCGGCCACAACCGACCTCGATCGTCCAGATCGGACGTGTCGGAAAATCACGATCGATCCCTATGGGACAGCATGGTCGATCATTTGCAAATTCGTCCATGGCCTAATTTGCCGCGACCAATGAACATTTGTCCCGGCCGAGCACTCTCTCGTAGCGAGCTCTCAGTCGGGACAAATAGTGCATCCGTGTGTACCCAGTCTAACTTTCTTTTTAGCTCTCCACCCTAAAGCTGGGTGACTGACACTGATTACTGATAAAGGGCCAATCCCGTCTGTACCAATGGGATTGGTCCTTTATCAGTAACATGTGTACGCTTCTAGGTGCCTCCATACTTGGTGGATTGTCTGTAAACCTATTATACATACTTTCTCACTGTACACCTGTTACACTCATTGTCCTACTATATATGCTCTAAATCTGTATGTACATAGACAACAGTTTGAAACTATCTTTGCCCGTGTGCCTGAATTTGTACAGCATCTAAATTTGATTATCAGCCACACGAGGAACATTTTTGCACCATTTATTAATGTGTACACCTTAGACTATTCAGAGAACACAGCACAGGTGAGACAGATGTATATGTGACAGTCCTGAGCAATACATTTGATTAACACTTTGAAGTCTTTGGCCAAAATGCTTACTTGATCGGAATGTGCTGTGCTTATATCTTGTTTACAGAGTATAGACCTTGCAACCTTCCCACTCAGTAACTCTCCTTTAAACTGTCATAACCAAACACAGATGGTTCATTCTAACTAATAGGATAACTGGAAGGAGCTGGCATTTGTTCATTTCATACAGTGTCACGGGATTTTGCTTTTATTACCTTTCACTAATTAATTATCAAAACACAGGAATGTTAAAATCATCCCATCTACCAAAAAGTTTAAGTCATATGTGTAATTTCCTTTAGCAGCCAGAAATAAAATTGACAGGAATGCAGTGAGAGGAATTTGGGAAAAGGTGACGCAGTACATCTGCAACCAAAGAAGCCATGATTGGCACCATGGGACTATGAAAGAGTCAAGTCATAAACTACACATGTGGATAATGTACTGCGAAGACAAGGATAAGGTTACTCTCAGAGATCTCAAGGGACTGTTTGGTTAAAAATGAGATGCTTTTTGCTCTGAGAAATTCATTGGTTTGCTGTTCATTGGCTGACTGTGATATGGCAATGTAAGCACAGTGATTTGAATTCACTGTACACTATCAGAATATCTGAGTTATCAGAATTGGGCATTACTATTGTTATTACCACCTTTTTAGAAGTTATGAAAGCAATGTGGAGGACCATGTGATTTTAAGATGACTCAGTTAATAATTAATAAAAGAGATAGGAGTTATGTATGTTTTTAAGAACCGCAAAAGCCATAAGCTGGCCATACACTTGTAAAATGTTTAAGCCAATTTGGCTTTCGATCCAACAAATGTCAAATCAGCTTTAACATTTTGTTGCCCGACAATTCTTACCTGCGAAGTTCCTGTGACGTTCTGCAGATGGATTACACACTACAGCTGTAACATCAGTTGTAAAGTAGATTAGGAAATAACCAGTGTAGTTTACTTATTCTGCAGCTGTTTAGGTTTAGTTGAACTAGAATTCAGATGATGCAATGGTGGAGTTTGTTTAGAAAAGAACTGTATGCAAATTTGAAAAAAATCCAAATCTCTAGGTATAATAGCCAATACAGTTTCCAAATGTGCTCTAACCAGGATTTCTCCGACTTCAGGTATAACATCCTGACACTCGTAAGCAGGGCTGAAAATCCATCCTCTAATATGCAGTGGAAGCCCCACCCCAGGAATGTACCCCACTCTGTAACTCCATCCCAAAATGCACCAAACCCAGTCTCTCCATCCCAACATGCTGTCCCGTCCTCTGCTCTGCAATTTTAGTTGCAAACCAGCAACTAAAATCTAGCACCCATGGATATAACCCAAACATATTCTCCAAGATGATGGAATGAAGCAAGATAGATGCTAATGTATCGCTACTAAATAAAACAAATGTGTATAAATATGATTTATTTTATATGCTATAATCCAACCACCCTCCTAATTCTCTAAACTTAACGGGTCACTATTCTTACTCAAACAATTTTACATTATCTGAAACTACAATTGGAGAGTAAAATGGCATTGTCACTGTTCCCTTACCTGAAGCAAACACACAATGTCTCCCTGTGCACATCCTCAATCTGGTTTTGAAGATTTCTCCTGGTTTTGTGCTGGTCTGTGAAATTCCATTCTCTCTAAATATTTTCTAATAACAATAGGTTTCATCTGTTTACTGACAGTTTGTACTACATTGCTAAATTTGTGGTGGGAGAAATTCAAAGAAACAGGCAATGCTATTTCTAAATCTACTGTACTTAGGCCGGATCCTTGACCTGAAAACAGGCACAGTGAAAAAAGAAGGGCAGCAGTCCTCTATGCGCATGTGTATGGGTTCTAGACGTTCATTCATCTGCAGAATGAGGTAATGGGAATTTCTAACATTTACCTTTTATAAAGATTAAAACTAACCCCAGTTTAAGTTTTCCATGAGACAGACTTGTTGGACCTGTTGGTTTGTGCATAAAGACACTAAGTAATATTATCAAGTAATTTACCCAACATTTTAGAATTAAGGGTTGGGGATTTTATTAAAGGATTTGATGTTTTGTTTACTTCTCAGTTACCAAACCCTGTTGTTTGTACAATTGTGTATACATCAGACTTATTATAAATTAATCTAAGGTTCGCTACATGTTTTTCTTAGATGTCTATAGCTTCTTCATTGACCCATAGATGCGTAGATGGATTTTCATACACTAGTCATACCAAAGTTATTCAAGTTAAAGGGCATCTATAGTGGGAAAATGAACTTTTTTTCTTTCTTTCCATGTGTTCTATAATTCCCCACAACCCCCAGAGTATCTTCACTTTCTTCAGATTCCCTCTCTGTCCTGAGATACACAAGTTAGAAGAATACGTGATTGCATTCCTCTACTCCTACTTGGACTGTCAATCAAATCCCTGTGACGTGATCCCCCTCCCTGCTCTGTAATAAACATAGAGATAACAGCATTAGCAGGGCGAGAGAGGTAACTTTGATGGTAGATATAAGGCTGCACTTGACCCCCCTTCTTAATAGCTTTCACTGATTGATGATGGGTCACAAAGTGAGAGATCGTAAACTGTACTGTTCTACCTTCTTCTTCCGTGTCTCCAGGACAGCTTGCTTTCTATTGGCCACTGTGCGTGGGTGTGTTTTTCAGGATGTTGAACTTATAACTCCTACTGCACATGATAAGCTTGTCGGTTAGCCGGAGTTGAGACATGGAGGAGGTAACAGAGGGGATGGGGAAGGGGAAGTGCTGCACACAGATCTGACACCATGGTTAAACAGAGTCACTGACATAGATAGGATTAAGGCAGCACAGAGTACATGAATTTAACTTTGCAAAGGGGCAATGTGCTTTTTTCACTATAGATGCCCTTTAAATGAACAACTATGTCTTACCTTAACCACTTATGATTGAACCTTGCAATCTACAGAATAGACTTATGGGAATAATATGGCCAAATTCACAGAAACAATGTGTGAGTCCTTTATTAAGTGTCTCGGTAATGATGTTTGGTTCAGCTTGTGCTCATGTTTGCATAGAAAAGGGAAATCTGAGGGAATAGATAGAGATAAGAGGACACTGCCATAAATACAGAATAACAAGGCTCAAATCTTTGGATTATGCCTTTGTGTACTTAAAGGAACGCTTAAGACAGAAAAATAACTATTTGCCATTCGTTTCTATTATTCACAGGTAGGTGAGAATGCTTATTCTCACCTCCCTGTGAATAATAGGACGCTCGGGGGACCTGGAACTTACCTTACAGCCACTCCACTCGCAGCCGCTCCTTCTCTCCCGATCGCACGCCCTATCTTTTTGTCGGGACAGAGCGGCTGTCAGTGAAGGAGCGGCTTGCAGTGGAGCGGCGGTAAGGTAAGTTCCAGGTCCCCCGAGTGTAATATTATTCACAGGGATTATTGTGCAGTTTTCGTTTGCGCGTGTTTTGCGCATGCGATTTTGCCGTTAAGGCAACGCATGCGTTAACGCACCAAAAATGGTGAACGCATGCGTTACCAAAACGGATGCACAATCGCATGCGCATGGGAAATCGCTGTGATTTTTGTGTTCCCGCGATTTCCATTATAACCAAATCGCATGCGCTTTCGTGAGCGTAAAACGCGTGCGCAAACGCTTAAAAAACGCTTAAGTGGGGAGTCAGATTGTAGCTCTTTCTTTTTCCTGACCTAGAATAATTTTACATGTGTAAGGTATATGCAGTTTTATACTTGGAGAATGTAAACCAAACATATATTTTATTCTATGCTAATATACCTGTTTTATTGTAGGTGTGGAAATGCTCCACTGGATCATCTACCCCTGAACAGAATAAGTACTATGAGAAAGAGATACAGGCAAGTTGCTTTCTCTAGTTCTATTACTTTATATCTGCATGTTTCTTAAGATAGTATACAGTTATCTTCTCTGTGTTTTAGGAATGGCTTGGGCCCAGTGAAGGAGGGAGAAGCTCAGTATTCTGTGGTTCACTGCACTGGCTACATTAAAGCTTGGCCTCCAGCTGGTAAGTGTTTTAGGTGTGAATAGATCAGTCTACAGTGGTGCTAGAATGTGCCGCAGGATTTTTTGAAGGTTAAAAGGGAAAGTTCAGTGGAAAATATCATTCTTTTTAAAATTCTTAGTTTATATTATGCATACCTAGTTATTTTACATATTCTCTTCCATTTTGAAAAATCATTTGAATTTATACCCCTTGCTATTCCCTGCTGTTGACATTAGTGAGCTGCCATTTCAGGTTCTGTAACGGTCCTTCTTCCCAGATTACACACTACCTTGGAATGCTCCTAACAGTAATTTCTACTGATTGGCTGTTGGATGAGTCAAACATGCTCAGATCTCTACTGAGCAACTAAATCAACACAGGCGCTGGATCAAGGGCAAGACCATAACGGTCTCTACTAGGGGTCCTGCAAACAGGAAGTCAGTATTTCAGAAGAATTTATTTATACACAGAAAAAACGCTGAATGGGCAGGTTAAGGTCACTAAGATGAAAAAAGTTTTTTTCTTAAAAGTGTATGTATTTGCACTGAACTTCCCCTTTAAAGCACATGTAAAGACTGTGCCAAACACATTGAGCCTGAGAACCTTGTTTTTTGTCTACAGCATTGAATTTTACATTATGAATTAATGGATTCTTCCTTCAGTTGGAAGTAAAGAATTGTTTTCTAAATCTGGAGAACAGTCCTTGTTAGTTTCAGTTTAAAATGCAAAATATGAAGTGGCACAAGCTTCAAAGTATGTACTTTGTTAAGAAAACTTTCTAGCTATGTAATTTCCAATTCTGCTGGGCACTAAAGGATTGTACACACGTGCAATCACACACGTGACCACTGATGAACAGGCACAGATGATCATGCTGTGTGCTACACACGAGTGATTATCACCTAATATGGCTTTTAGTGATTGAGATTTTGGACAAACTCTGCATTTATATAATGCAATACTAAAAGGGCATGTCCATCTCCATAGTAAAAACTCACCTTATGATGCACTCCTTACAGTAGACCAAATCGCTCCCCTTTCGGTTTACAAAACAATATCACCTGCCCCACCTAAGTAAAGAGCCCAGATTTCTCGGCAAAGTTATACACTTCCCCCCACGCCCACAGAGCTTGTTACAAGTTTGGGCATGTGCAATAAATACTTTCATGCACGGATACTTTAAGCATGGATATGGCTAGAGAGTAACTGATTACTTATTTTACCATATAAAATGTGCAGCCGTTTCATATTCTATAGAGCATTTTCAAGCTTTAAGATACAGTATGTGGCAAGCTACACAAAGTGGAATACTCCCATATATAAATAATACTTCCTTAAGCTGTGTGGTATATGCAGCGACCTTTGTGGCAGTGCATAGTAGGAGATTCTCTGTGCGAACTAAATTTACTCACTGTCCCCAAAAATTGATGAGCTGGATGACCTCCCACATTGGCGCTGGTTTGGTCCTTTTGGTCTATCAGTGCTTCCATTATAGTGCACATCATGGCATGTCTCACAGAAGCAGAATCTATACTTTTCTTTATAGCACATGCCAAGAATCAGTTTTTCCTGATTTGTTTGTGTCTTCCTATTGGATGGAAACCTTTAGTGAGAGTTAATAAACAAGGAGAAACCCTGATGGAAGCGTTCAACTTAAAATGAAAAAAGTGTTAAGTGGAAGCAGTCCAAGAAAATGCGTACTGATCATTAGTGGAATGTTTGAATGAACGTTTGTAGTTTTAGTATAGTTTTAGGCCTGTAGACATGCAAGTAATTTTAATTCAGTATGGTAGTATAGAACTTGATTTGAGATAAAATACAAAACTGCCAACCAGTTATTCTAAGGTGCCCATACACATAAACGATATTCAGAAAATCCCGTGAACGGATAGGATGTGTATGGATAGGTCATAAAGCGGACAAGCTACCGATGTCGGCATAGCAACCTATTGATCCAAAAGTAAAAAAATTTCCGTTGGAAAGTTATCAAGAACCGATAACCATCTATGGACAGAACAAACTATTGTTCCATATAAAGTATATAAGGAACAATCGTTCCTGTCTTTTGGCAATGAAATCTGAGAGTGAATTTGCGGCCAAAGTTGCATGGGCACCTTTACATACAGACTGAGGCTAATAAAAAAAAGCCTCTAAGTGGTGCTGCTTGCCCTGTCCAGGCAAAGGTACATGAAAAAAAAGAATGCAGGCAACCAACATCTGGGTCAGGAACATAGAATAAATACTAGGAAACATTCTCCAGTCAGAACCAGACCTGGTTGAAACTAATGGTTGACTTCCACCAAACATGGGGATGCTAACCAAGGCAGAGGGCTACATAAATACAACCTGGTGGTCAACCCTTTTTGAAAAGCTGCTGGAATGTAAAGTTCCAGTTGTGACACATTGTGCCTGATAGCAAGTATAGATTAATGTCCACCCCTTAAATGCAAAATTGTATATTGGTAAAAAACTGCAATAGTCGGAAAGATGGAAAATATAAGACTAACCTGGAATGCTGCACAATGTCCTTTTGCCCCATTTTCTGCTTTCTGGTTCTTCCAGTTGGCAACTCTCAGTCATGGATGTGGTAGAGGACATCACTGCCTAGCTGCATCCTCTGGGCATGTGCAAGCTTGTAACAAGCTCAGAAATCTTGGAAAAGGTAATGGAAACTTTTTGAGAGGCAGACAAAAGGGCAGACATTTTGCTGCATAACAAGCTAGTCCTAGATCTGTCAGGTTTGTCTTCCCTTTGGTAACAAGCTACATTACATCAAATAATAGTTCAGATATTATTGCTTTGTTGTACATCTGCATTTTCTTTTTTTATGCGTTTGGATAAATATATAATATAAAAAATAAATGTTTTTAATGAATGGAAAGAAAGCATTATAAATATAAAAGTACTAGTAAAAGTGTGCCGATTGGTGCACAGTGGAAATTGTGTATGTGTATGTTTTGCTATGTGTGGATATAGTGGATATAGAATCTTTACACGGGTATATTGTAAACTGTTACTCAGACAGTCACCAGCATCCAGGGGAAGCAAATAGGATAATCCTGCCACACTGTGTGGATCAAACTAAACATGCTATGTTCGTATTCACCATGGCAAGTACCACATTTATAGCTGCTTATGTTAAGACTTGGGAGCACAGGATACTGATTAGCTTTATAGATTAAAGGGCATGTCCCAAAACTATAATTCTACCCACTGCTGGCCCACTGTGTAGTTTAAAAAAATCCTTACCTTACATCTCTGTTCGAAGTCCAGGAAACTGGAGAGTAGGAGCTGTCTTCCCATCCAAAAGGTTCTGCCTCTGATCTGTCCCTTAAAAACTCAATGCAATCTCCTAAGAAGATATAAATATATTTATATAATATAAGGGATTACAAAAATTATTTGGTGATGCAAATTGGCTAAATGTTGCCTAATTTGGTCATAGTTTGTTCAATGGCTATTTATGAGGATGGTAAGATTCCTGCAATCTAACCAATCAAGCTCTACTGTATTACTTTTTCCATTCGTAAAAACGAATGGAAAAAACATTGCTAGTGCTTCATTTTCTAGTATACTTAAATGTATTAATATACACTTAGGGCCTCATTTACTGAGAGTTACAAGCAGAGCTTTGTGAACTTATTCATTATAGCAATAGTGGCTCTAGGTTACTCCAGTTCTTTTAGCGTCAAAAACTAGACTTAAAGTTGGTGTTAAATTTTCACCAAAAGCCACACATAGCATATTAAATAGGGTTGCAGTGGCTGTGCAATTCACTTCCAGAAACTACACTAACCTGTATTAAATATGTTGCCGTGACTTTAACATCATTTTTGTGCCCAGAACCTCTGGGTACATGAGGTCCTTAATGTACTTTTTACAAAGGGACACGTTATGGTGGTAACTTTTCTCTGAAGGCCTGTAAAGCTGTTATTTATGTTGAATAGTTTGGGAGATGAAGACATTATTATTCTATGAAAGACAAATAAACATTTCCATCTGTCTTTCAGATTTGTCTATTATTTCAGACTCACTCTGCTTCACAAAGCAACCTCTCAGCAACCTTTATAAAAAGCCCTTCTACTACCATAACCACAGAATATCTGGCACCAGTGCAGAGCCGCGTGCGCCAGGCAGCGAGCTGTAGATTTTCCATTGCCTGGTGTTAAATCCCAGATTCCAAGCAGAATTTTTCTTGCCAAGCATTTGCATTGAATTTGCTTTCAAATGTTTTGGATTTGTTGAGCAGTAGCCTGCTGAAAGTCCCATAAAAGGGAAGTGTAACTGATATTACATCTGGCAGACACAGTGAAGACATAATGGATGCAACATGTTTCCATTAACCGTTATATTCACCTGAGGTTTGTTGTCCTGTAAAATTCATTTGCTGCTTCAGTAGCTTTCACGCTTCCGTAGCCTGGGTTAGTAAAAATTGGCCCTGGGCAATGCAGGGACCCAATGGACCAAACCGTAATAATGGACTGTTTTCCAACCTGTAGTTGTACAGCTCTATTTAAACTTAATTGTAAACCTGCCCAGAGAGATTTAGGATTAGGTGGCTCAGAGCAGGTAAAGGGCTGCAGGTTAGAAGATAAAAAATCTACAGTAATATTTGTATTTGGCATTTATGGATGGTATCTACCAGGTGTGCCACTAATGGGTATGGCCAAGGCAGATGCTTTCTCTGCTCTGAAAAGGTCAACAGATACATGAATCACTTGGGTACACACAAGCAGATTTTTCTGGGTGACTGATATTTCTGTTTATTAGCCAAAAATATCTGTGATGTTATCGTGGCCAGCTGCGACCAATCCTCCTTGATTGGATGAACAGACAATTTGGACATGACAGTAAAACACCACTGACCGTGCGGCCACAATCAGATGCGGTCAATAGGTGACCTAATAAATATTGATTTGTCCTGGAAGACCACTTGCAAGTCGTGAATGGTCACTTGGAACAAACAATTTGTTTGTGTGTTCCAGCCCTTAGTTTAGAGCCCATTGTGGGGGCTGTGTTGAGTGCCATGTATTTACTGTTAACAAAGGGAATAGGGTAAGGAGTAAAGATTATAATGTCTCAAAAGCACTTGGTCTTCTACAATCAAAATTACTAAGCAACAATGTTTTATATATAAGTCCTGTAAGTTAAACAAATCAATAGATAGTTCCAAGATTTGAAAGTGAAAATAGATCCATACAGGTATAATCCAAATGTTTGCACAGAAATAGATTGGATTGTTGTGTCCATTCCATAAACAAGTTGTTAAGTGTAGTAGCTATAACACAGGACTGTAGCTGTGTGAAACAAGAATTTTATTTAACACTGAAACGTGTGCTTCATGTTTCGGACAGGAGTCCTTTCTCAAGCACCATTGTTTGTGACGTCTAATTTTTCGCAAGAACTGGACCTTCTCTCATCCATCCAACTCCTGCCTTGTAAATTTCTCTATTAAAATGGTGAAATCATTTCCAATCAGTATTCATGGGGAGTTTCGCTAACTCCAAACAGGGCACTGTGTGATAAAAATACCTTTAATTAGATACAAATGTGCTTCATTGTCTCCGATTCCCTACAAGTAAACAACATTCCTGTTCTCTGAGTTTGGTTGAACCAGGGACAGCAGCTACTCACTTAGCCAATACAGGGGTTATATTAACTCATTCTATCTGTAATTTGACATGGAAGGCTGATGACTAAGTCTGCCATGTTGTCCGTAAGGTTCTATTTTTAAAGTTATTAGTGTGCATAGGTCATCTGTTATTGTTCATTATTGTGCAGTACAGCTATTTAACAGTAAAACACTAAGGAATTGAAGACATGCACACATTCCTGTGGTTTAGGAGTTGATTAAGAAGAACCCAGCTATCCCGCTGTTTAATGGTATGTTCTTCACTTGATTATAATGTCAAGAAGATAACTTCTTGAAGATATACTTGTTTAGTAAATCAATTCTATTATTTGAAGTTATAAATGGTGACAATTAATTTTAACTTCTTGTTTATCTGATACAAGCAAGGTTTAGTAATGGTATAGACTTTAAATAAATGTCTGTGTTGCAGGTATGACTATCCCTGAAGAAGATGCAGAGGTGGGACAAGGGAGCAAATACTGCTTGGTAGCAATTGGGAGGCTGCAGGTGTGATTACAGATATTACTATTAAAACAATTTAAATCTATTTAAATAATAATAGAGCAATGGTTGCCTGTGATGTGTTTGTAGAAATAAATGCATGTGGTCATCTAATGTTGCTTAAAAGGGTTTTAGTCATACTTAAATATACTAGAACATTTTGCATTCCTGTCTCCTCTATGTTCCTGGCAGACAAAATGTTCAATGTTCAAGTCTTCTTCACTCATTATTCTGTGACATACATGCTGAGGTATTTTTCAGTGAGGTCCTTTATTTTAAACCATCAAAGTAATGGCACATTAAAAAAAAACATGTCCTGCAGCAATTTAGACAGGAACACATTCCCAAAAAATAGCAACATGAACCAGACTACAGAAAGTTTGCCATAAAGTGTTTTTGTTTGTATAAATTTTTTTTATTTAAGGTGACAAGTTCTCCGGGGAGTTTGGATATGAATGGTATGTCTCTACCCACTGAATTCTTATCACGGCACAGCACAGAAGGAATCATCACGTTTGTTGATCCTCGGTGTATCAGTGTGATTGGTTATCAACCTCAGGTCAGTGCAGTGGCCTCCAGCATCGTCCTTCCATCTGCACAGCAGTGTTTTCAGAGCACAAAATAGAGATCAGGACAGCTATGATAAACAGTAGTAGATGAGTTCAGTATATTTTATTAAATTATGTATATTTGGACTAGAAAAACCTGGGGGTGTGAAGGCTATAAAGCAAGTAACAAAAAAATAGCAGACCCCAAAGATACTGGAGAGTTTGTAAGTACAGATTGCTCAGCTGGGGTATGACTATTGTGGAATTTCTGTGTATTAGTGACAAAAGGGACATGGGATTTGAGGGCAATAAAGGTACATTGCAGATGCCCCAGACATTTCTGCACACTAATTAGTTGTATTGCTTGGGACAATCAAATTGTTGTGTTTCAAATGGCACAAGATTCATTTTAACGCACTTGTTACAGTTATTGTTCTAAATGTTTATTTTGATTATCCCTTTATTACTTTTATAAGGGGAAGTAGTCTGTTTACATTTCATCTTAATATACTGCATATGGATAAACTCATGTATATCTGTTGTTTTTGTTTAATTGTGTGATATTCTTTAGGACCTCTTAGGAAAAGATATCATAGAATTCTGTCACCCAGAAGACCAGAATCATCTTCGTGAAAGTTTCCAACAGGTATACAGTGTTTCCTGTAGCAAAAGATATTTACTTCTAGACATGCAGGATGCTAGAAAAAAATCCATTAATATATCAGGATATAATATGTTGTTATGGACCACCTAAAAAACAGATTTACTGACTAATGTTTTGTAAAGGTAATTTTTTCACTGGTTATCAATGCTCATTTAATGGATAATATATTTGATTGCTTATAAGATTCAACTGGTGGCCCTTGCCCTGCTTATTAAGGGGATAGCTAAAGCCAAAATAGGAAACAGATAGGCTTAAGCGCGCACTGGATTATCGATCCACGCTAGTCAGCTTTCACAAAACGATCTTTATTACACCACTTTAAACAGCAAACGTTCTCCAATGGCTGTGGAAAATCTACAACATGAAGTTTATAACGTTTTGTAAAGGGTCTGGGGCATATGCACCTGGACCATTTGTGTTCTGCCAGTGCATATAATTATGTGTAATCATATTAACAAATAATCATTTTTTGTATATTGGCTTAACTTTGGGTTCTATGCACCTGTTGTTAGGGTGTCAAAAGTGAAGTCATTTTGTGTTATTTATTGATAGCTACTCTCAGATGATTACTTGCCTATTGTATCAGGTCAACATGACAAACTACATTTACCTATCACAAATGTAACCAAGCCATAAATAAAGTATGTCTTGTTTTTTACTTTAGAAATGTATACATTCCCTTTTCCATTTAATTATTAACTATATTATTATCCCCTTTCTAATTTGTGCCTCCCTTTAATGTATGTTCAGTGTGTCTTTGTAATGTTTGTCTTAACAGGTGGTAAAATTAAAAGGTCAGGTTCTATCTGTGATGTATCGATTTCACACCAAGACTCGGGACTGGATGCTGCTTCGTACAAGCAGCTTCACTTTCCAGAACCCCTATTCAGATGAGATTGAGTACATAATCTGTACCAACACCAATGTAAAGTAAGCACCCACCAAGAACTAACCATCCACATCCTCTGAGCAGTTTAACACATACTCTCCATGGCAGTCTAAAGCTAGGTACACACAGTACCGATAAAGCCCCGATACCGGCGGTATCATTGCTTTATCGGTACTGTGTGTACTTTGCTTTCCTGAACGAGCGCATGCCCACCGAACATTCAGGTTAGTCGGGAAAGAGGGAAAATTTCCACGGTAGACTCCCTATAGGGGGTTTTGAGCATTCTCCCTATGCTGTGTGTAGTCTGATTTTTGAAAAATAACATATGGGATCTTTCAGATCCTGTCTGTCATCTTTCAAAAATCTTTCCTGTTGGTACCCAGCTTTAGCTGTATAGGAACTGTATGTCTCCTCATCTTGTGTAAGATACCTGTGTTGCTAACATGGTTATATTGACAGTACTCATACAGAAGTGCTATCAAGTCTAATTATTTGTTCCTGTCTATATAGTCTATTTATTCACACAATCCACATACTGATGCATAGATATAATACCTTTTTAAGCAAACACATTAATACAGAACAACTACACTTGGGAAGGACTTGATGTTTATGCTCCCATGAAACATATGTAAATCTGTGCCCTACAGTATTTCTGCAGCTGTTTTTGTGTTCCTAGGCAGGTTCAACAACAGCAGGCTGAGCTTGAAGTTCATCCAAGAGATAGTTTATCTTCATATGACCTGTCACAGGTGGGTATTTTATCCACAATTCTCTTAGTTCATTTAGTGTATGTCTTTTTATTACTGTAATGTCTTTAATTCTAGGTGCCTGTACCAAACCTTGCAACTAATGTGCATGAAGGAGGAAAGTCTGTGGTTGATAAGCCAGATCCAATCTTTTCCCAGGACCGTGACCCACGATTTGCTGAGATGTTTGCTGGAATAACAGCCTGTAAGTTTTCAGGATCCGTGACTAATTATCCTCTATCTATTAATTAAAATATGTGGAGTCAAGAAGATGCCAGATATTTGGCACCATTTCTTTATTGTTTAGAGTTTACTAATTGGTATTTAGATTGGGTTCATTTGCACACTGACCCTCTTTTGCTTAGTCAAGTTTCACTAATGCAGTCTGACTCCATAAAGTAATTTATTTGGTATCTACAGAGTTCAGCTCAGGACAGGTCAGAACACTGAGCTAATGAGCACCAGGGAGTCTTGGTATTTGTTTTCAATATCTTTATTGGTACATTTATAAAGGCATTCAAATGCACATTCTAAAGTATTTTCCACAAGGGCATAGTTATAAGGGTATTGTATATTGTCTTAGTTTAATAGATTAAGGTGGGTACACACCATACAATTCTTCCTCTTGGCAGTTAGCCGTGGCCAATCGTGTGGTCCTGGTTTTCCGACCTGTCCAATCCTGCTTTCGTCCGATTCGGCCCGACCGACTGAATGTCAGTAGGTCGGGCTGAATTATTGTATGGTGTGTACCCAGCTTTAGACACCACATTTGTAATTTAAGAAAGACATTTCTGCTGCGTTACTGTATATTAGGTTTTTAATAACTTGGAGAATGTAAGGCTGGGTACACACCATATGATATTTTCGGCCGACCGATAGTGACGTGTCAGCCAGAAATATCGAATGGTGTGGGTGAGGACGGCCACGACCGAACTCGGTTGCCCATTCGCCCTGCTCAGAGGAATGGGTCTGCTGATAAATCATGGCCGATCGTACAGTTACCTATGACCTACAATTATTTGTCCTGGCTGAGCGAACGCTAGTGGCAAACACTCGGTCGGGACAAAAAGTCCCCCCGTGTGTATCCACCTTAAAAAGTATACCTATGAAAAAGCTGCTTAGTGTTAGATGGATACATGATGCACAACTCTGTTGGGGGGTTGTATGTGAAAAACTTGTCTAGAAATCTGACCATAAACGTAAAGATTTTGTGCCATTGCAACAATAGCAACTCATAAACCCCAACACAACCAATCCATCACAGACCTGAAAACAGCCTATTAATTCCCTGATGCAGTCAGAGGTGCGAGAGTGATTCTCTTTTTGCCAGCAGATAATTAACATTTAAATATTTCCAAACTCAACTCATTGGTTTGTGGTGTTGGCAAAGAAATTCCAAACATGCCACATGCCAAAACAACTAGTTCTCACAAGACTATTCTGTCTGGGTTTTAGGGGACAGTACCAGTGCCTCTATGAGCAGCTTATATCATAGGATGACTGGAACACATTGGCAGATTCTGGCAGGAAATTTTGTCTGATTGATCAATATAGTGAAATGAAATTGTTAGGAGCTGAGATGGCTGATCATTCGGGTCCAAAATATAGATTTGTTTGTACGAGCCCTAAAAGGTTTTACTGAAGATGTTGGCTAAATAGCTTTAGCAGCTATTGTTAGTGCATTCTTTTAAAATCATACTATACTTGTGATCATTTTATAGGCCTGTCTTTTTTGCTTTCAGTCCTGACATAAATATAAAATATATTTTTTTTGTTTAAACTTTTTAGCTGAAAAAAAGATGTTATCTGCATCAGGCAGTGGGGCCCAGCAACTTTATTCAACAGGAAGTCCATTTCAGCCAGGACACAGTGGAAAGTCATTCAGGTGCTTGAATCAGAGTGTAATGATGGGTTCTATAATATTTCTCTTGTGAAATCTCTTGTCAAATCTTTGTTTATTTACAGTTCTTCTGTAGTGCATGTGACTGGGGTAAATGAGATCCAGTCTCCATCAGGCACAGGACAAAACTTGACTCAGATTTCTCGTCAGATGAATGCTGGGCAGGTCTGGACAGGAAGTCGCCCTCCCTTTCAGGGACAGGTAGTGTGATAATTATTTATTGACTTGTTCATAGAAAAAAATTAAGACTTGATCAGTCTTTAGCATCAAGCAGCTGCAGCCTTTTCAACCCTGTATTTTATTTATTGAAATGCTTCTTTCCTTTGCTCCCAGCAAATTACTTCACAAACAAGCAAAGCTCAATCTTCCCCATTTGGAATTGGAACAAGTCACACATACACATCAGATCCATCAACCTATAGCCCCCTGTCCAGTCCAGCGACATCTTCTCCTAGTGGAAATGCCTATTCAAGCTTAGGAGGAAGAAATGCTGCATTTGGTAAGTGTCATCACCTTTTCCCAGGAGATAAAAAAAATTATATAGATGCAAAATGCATGTGAATATACTTTAATGGCTTATATTTTAAATTTTTATTTCTGTTTTTCTAACTTGTACAGGATATAATTTTTTAAACAAAACTATCAATCTGCAGATCATTATTACAGCTAAATATATGTTATTACATTGTCCATGCTGATAAACCAGGAGTAGCTGGTTGCCACAGAATCGTATTGTGGGTTGGCAGTTCCCAAAATTCACCTGTTGGTTATACCAGCAGATAACTGCAGCCTTTGTCCGATTGAAAGTGTATCCTTGATTAAACATAACATTTTCCTCCACTAATAATTGCATTCTGTATATTTTGCGTTTATGTAAAACATGTTTAGCTGAGACTGGGCAGAGTAGTAGTCAGTTCCAAGGCCGTGCGTCTGAAGTTTGGTCCCAGTGGCAGAGCCAACATCACAATCAACCAAGCAATGATCAACATCCTCACCAGCAAGCAGGACAAGCAGAAGTGTTTCAGGTATCATGCAGTCACATCCATGGAATGTTTTCTTTTTTAGACAGAAATGCAGTTTGTGATTACATCGATGAGTGTTTTGGGAAAAGGGTGGTTTTAGCAAAGGTTTAAAGTTGCACACCAGCTCAGGAGCTAGTGAGCTCAGTTTTCTTGACTAAATGGATATTATTTAGCATTTCAAATATTAATATGTTATGTAGAACCCCCCCCCCCCCCAAAACCTAGTTTCTGTTTTGTTAAAATATAATAATTCTGCTCCCAGTAAGAGAAATCGTACTTACCAGCTCCTCGATCCACAGCCAAGGCTCTCTGGCACTTCCGGGTAAGGCAGTCAGTCTCGGCCATAACAGTGATGTCACGGCCAATCAATAACTGCCATTCCCAGACGAACCTCCACTGTGGCTGCTCGGGAACACAAAAAGAACAGAGCAGCTGCAGTGGAGGGGGAGCGGAGTGACAGGAAGCTGCAGTGGATCGCGATCTTGTAAGTCAGATTTCTCTTGCTGGGAGAAGCATTATTACATTTTTAAACAAAAACTAGGTTTTGGGGGGGTCATGCCTAATATATTTAAAAAAATTTATAAGGGGTGGACATTCCCTTTAAAAACAATTGTTTCTTCTCAGGCATTCTCATGGCCCCCAACCACATGTTGAACATTTCCCTAAACACTTTATCTGGGACAACACACCGTTAGTAACAGGGCAGTTTACCAGGAGCTGCTCTCTGCTCCCTAGTGCGATCATTGATGTAATGTGCCGATAGCAGCTCCTGGTGCATTGCACTGCATCAAATTTTTTTGCGTGGCTATTAAAGTCAGTCATAGATTTAGTTACAAGATAAACAATAAAAACAGGAGATAATCGCCAGAAAACCTTCTATAGGCGCCCCTGGATACAGAAAAACTGAATCCACCTTGCAGCTTTAAGATAAATAAATGAAAATGCAACCTGTGTAAAGAATATGAAGTATACCCAAAATATTGATAAAATATTTGATACCAAATAAAGTTAATCTAATACTAAGCTGGCCAGCTCAAAGGGAAATAGACTAAAATATAAAATATGACTACAAAGTCTAAAAAGGCAAATATTGGTAAAAAAAACAAATGCAGTGTATATAAAAAATATATATATAGTTAGCCGAAAAGCGTAGCCCCACCGGGTAATGTTCAGATATAATGGAAGTTCATAGGAGGTATGACCAGTGGGGAATAAAAATGTTCAAATGGCTCCAAAAAGGCAAAAAAATTTCCAACCTATATAGCCAAGAATAGATGAATATATCCAGTAAAACAAATGCAATCCGGTATATTATCCTAAAAGGACTAGGATTATAGTAATAAGCCAAGATACTTAGATCTAAAGTGTGCACATAGACAGTTATCTAGGCATCAAAATATGTACCGTAGAATAAATACATCTCTGCTCTGGCTCTCAGGGTATAGGGGGAAAGTTCCAGCATCCTACTTATCCCCCAGACAGTAAACAGAAAAACTTGTCTGTGGCCTCAGCTCTTGGGATCCGTGTAGGTTCGTTTATCCCTTAGAGCGCGACGTGTTAGTTAAAGGATATGACAATACTAATGCACCACATAAGAAATGCTAATGAAGCAGCTATATTTTTGCCTATGGCTACCTCTAAAGGGCATGTAAATGGAAAAAACTGTTCATGTTGGTTTTTTAGCCTTAGGCTGGTAACACGCAGCACTGATAAAGGAGACCCCCCCCCCCCTAAAACACATTGTACCCTAACTTATAGCACAAAGACTGTAGATTAAAAATATTCAGGGAGATTTAATAAAAGTTCTTATCGTTTAAAATGGTGCTAATTTTGCCCCAACCAATCAGATGTTATTTAACATTTGAAAGCTAACACATCTGATTGGTTGGGGCAAAATTAGCACCATTTTTAACAATAAGAACTTTTATTGAATCTCCCTGATTGTCTTTCAATAATTCACACAAGATAAAAACTAAAACCTTTTTGAATGGAAATCCTTGTAAGTGGGCGGCACAGTGGCTCAGTGGTTAGAACTGATGCCTTGTAGCGCTTAAGTACTGAGTTCGATTCCACCCTTGGACACATCTGCAAGGAGTTTGTATGTTCTCCCCATGTTTGCGTGGGTTTCCTCCGGGCACTCCGGTTTTCCCCACAATCATAAAGACATACTGATAGGTTGTATGTGTCAAATAAATGTTCTTAGATTGTAAGCTCTTCAGGGCAGGGCCTTATGTGAAGGTATAAATGTAACTGTAAAGTGCTACGGAAGATGTTAGCGATATATAAATCCATAATAATAAGTACTTCCCTGTCATCTAGATCAGTTTGCTCAGACATGCTCAGTATGGTTTTGGTACCCCTTTGTAATTAACCACAACTCTGCTAGTACCCAGAGTAGGTTAGGGATTTCATTGTTGTATTCACTCTTTGATCTAACCAGAGCATGTCCAGATACTTAAATAATGCACTAAACTGAGCGTTTGAGTGTAAGATATTAAGAGGAAATGCGTTGGAAATAGTTTGAGCTTCTTTAAATTTGATAATATACAGCAGACAAAACAAACTTGTAAAAACCTAATTTTCTTTGCTTTCTTCTATACAGGACATGTTACCAATGTCTGGTGATCCTACCCAGGGAACTGGCAATTATAACATTGAAGACTTTGCTGACTTGGGCATGTTCCCACCATTTTCAGAGTAAAAAATTCTCCAAAGCCTTACTGTTTCTGTTGCTTTTTCAGCTTTTGTAATTAATCCACAGCAGGAACAAGAACATCTCTATCTCTCCATCCAGTCCCCATGGTGTGGGGAATTTCATGCACTATTTACCTGCAGTTTTGCTTTACAGCTTGTGCAACAACTATGGATTTGAGGAGGGCCACTGAATATCTTACAGCAAAGTTATATCTGTCAAAATAAACATCATTCCTAATCACAAACTATTCAATACCTGGATGCTTAGCCTCTTTATCAATAAGATATGTAAGCTATATGATGGTTTTAAAAATTAAAAGGTTAAGCAAATTTAGGGCACACTAACAGTTAATAGATTTACCATTACTGTAAATATCAGCAAGGCACTTGACCAACAACCTTTTCCACACTAATGTGAAATGTTTCAATGAAGTTGTTTCTTAGTTAAAGCTCAAGATGACTGAATCCTAGCAGTCTGGGACCATAGGCTTATTAAGGAACTTTCCAAATACATCATGGGATATTGAGGCTAAACATCTTACATATTTTTGCTGGTCATGTCACTAAACAGAAGTTGAAACAAGGTCTCTCTTACAGGTTACAGATTTTCTGGGAGATCAGAAATCAGACTCCCTTACTGCAATGGACAAAATTGAATTTGCCTAGCTTCTTAAGTGACCTTTCTTGGTTACCGATCTGTTAGACCATTACCTTGATGTGAACTGTATTGTATAAACTGTATTTTGTACTACTGAATGTTCTGTATTAAAGTTTGCAGTAATTATAGTAAAACTATGCTGCATTCTGCTCATTTCAATAGTGATTAGTATAGTATTAGATTGGCAGTAAAATCAGCATTTGAAGGACGTGTACACCATTTCTTTTTTTTTTAATTTGCCTTGTTTGTTTGTTTCCTGTCATTTGTAAATAGTAGATTTTATCACTTTATCCAATCTAACTTCAACATATAGTAAGGTTTTCAGTGAGATCTCGTGATATCTCTCATTCTTTTGCGTTTGCGCATGCAATTTTTTTCGTTATGGAAACGCATGCGTTAACGCACCAAAAATGGTGACCGCACGTGTTTCCAAAACGGAAACGTATGTGCAATCGCACACGCATCAGTAATCAAAACCATTATAACAAAATCTCGAGCGCAAAACACACAAAAAATGCGTAAGTGTGGCCTAGCCCTAAAGAATGATTTAGAAAAGAATAACATAGGAAGAGAATCCTATTTAGTAAACAATCTTATTTATAAAGGAATCACATCTATAAAGCAATCGCATTTATAAAGGAATCGCAGTTATAAAGGAATTGCATTTATAAAGGAATCGCAATTACCAAGGAATCGCATTTATAAAGGAATTGCTATAGTAAAGAATCGAAAATGGTGTGTGGTTCTGTATTCAATTTCAATCAACAGTCAATCATTTGATCAGTTGATTGAAATGAAAAACGAATTGATCCTTTTATGGAAACTTACAGGGTTATTCAATAAAAGTTCTTATCGTTAAAAATGATGCTAATTTTGCTCCAACCAATCAGATGTTAGCTTTCAAATGTTAAATAAGATCTGATTGGTTGGGGCAAAATTAGCACCATTTTAAACGATAAGAACTTTTATTGAATCTCCCTGTTAGTATGTCACAAGCTCCACAAGATTGCTTTTAATCTGTCACAGTTTTCTAGTAAATATTGCTTTTAGTCTGCATGCTGCTTTCAATTTCCATCTGCATACCCTTAAATATTACCCCTTTAATAGTTACACTTATAGAAACCACATATTACCGAGGAAGGATAATAAAGTGAAGCTGATCTTAGCACAGCTCTGTGCAACGTATTTCTCGATATTGTACCTATCTGAAAGTAAATGAAACCTTCATTAGATTAATCCATCTCCACATTTTTGTTAATATCCCAATTAAGCACCGACACACTGACTTAAGTGTTTATGGTAATGCATGATAATAACACTCAAAGCATAGAATGAGATTTCACTGAAATACCAGGTATCCCACCCCTTCCGACAGTTGCAGGAGTCTCCCGGATTTTGGAGTCGTCTCCCGCACACCTGAGCAATCACTCCAAACTCCTGCGACCGAACATACCTGCATTTAATGCCACCTTTTCAACCAATGCCTCCACCACACACCTAGCCCCACCCCCTTTGGTGGCAATTTACACGTCATTTACAAACCATGCCCCCCACTATGCCCCCTTTCTCCCCACCCTGCCTGGAAGCCAGATTTTACAGGGTCTGGAATACTATATAATGAAGTAAGACTGGAAAAGGTGCTAAAATCATTTACAAATGACAGGGAAAAATGACAAGGCAAATGAAAAATTGTTAAGAATTTTTTTTTTAAAGTTGGTAAAAAGATGATTGTAAAAAAGGGTGTACACATCGTTTAAGTTTCCTGGTTCTAAACCTGATGCTGATATACTGGCCACTAGAGGGAAGCATGCTTTAACCAAGTACTGATTTTCTTTGTTACAACTGCCCATAGACCATGATTTGTTAAGGTGCCTCCAAATTCTGGTAGTGAGACTATTTTACCCAGACTAAGGGCTAGGCCACACTTGTGCTATTTTACTGCGTTTGCGCATGCAATTTTTTTCGAACATAGGAATCGTGTGCAGCACAGTGTGGCCGTGCCCTCGTTTTCATTTTAAGTGGGTATGACTCTAAAATAATATTTTATTTTAATTATAATCAAGTAGTATAGTTTTTAGAATAGATTGATTATATTCACATTCTCTGACTATAGAAAATGTAAAGTGTATAAAATACAAAATAATTTGCATAAAATAACACAAAAATACATCATTAAGAACACAGGTGTAAATGGGCCAAAAAAGATATTTTGTTAGCAAGAAAAGAACAACTGTACTGTAAAAATGTACTTTTTAAAAATGAAAAAACCTGGGACAGCCAGATAGGATTGATTATACCTACTCTCCAATATTGTTTTGTTGAGGAGCAACAGCACATGCAGTTTTTATCTGCCAGGTTATGGCCCTGGGCTGTCCTGTAAAAGATAGTGCTGAAGCACTCGGGAAGCCTGGCATAAACAATTTTTCTTTGTGCTGCCACTCCTCATACAAATTACTGTATACTAGGAGGTAGAAAGTACCAATCCTACCTCCAGCTACCATTAATTTTAAAAATGTAAAAAAACTTTATAAGCACTATAGTTCTCCTTTAAAAACCTAAATCAGCCCCCTTATTGCTCAAAATGGTTCTATGCCCTTACCACCAGCGATATGGTAGCTAAAAAGTTTCTAAATTGAAACCAGAGTTAACATTCCAATTAATATTATGAATGTCATTTTATGTTGCCCAGGTACTGCACTTCTTGTTAAAATAAACCTAGAGCATGCCACTACAATGACTAATGAATATACAGGAAGGTTACTAAAGATGTGTCTGACTGATGTATTTCTAGATAACTTTTAAGATCAGCTGAGGCCCAGTACACACCGATCAATATTTCGGTTTGCCAGAATATTTTGGTCAAATGGTTTGAAATATCAGTGGAAATTTTCTCTGGGACTGACAAACCTCATTTTGTCCAAATCAGATGAAAGCTCATTCGGACATTAAATGTTAAATTTTGGCTACTGATCAATAAACTTATTGGTCATCAATCACAGACACGGCTGCCAGCCAAGCACACAATGCAATTCCGTTGCCGGAAGTTGCATTTAAGGCTGAAGCCGATTTATCCCAGTCTGCTAAGTACATTTCTAGGGGCTTTTTTTAAAAAACAAATCGTTTGGGTTGGGAGGAGGGAAGATACACTACAGAAAATCTTTATTTTTAAGGTGGACATACCCTTTAAAGATGGCCATACACATTAGCGATAATATCAACTGACCGTAATGACAATGAACGTCCATGGTCGGCCTTACAGTCAGTCGGGAAAGATGATAAATTTCCATCTGTTGGTATTGGCTCCCTTTACTAAAGTAACTGATACCGTTGGACCGTGTATCAACGCATGACCGGGGCAATTGTTGGTTCCATGTGTGCTGTTCCCTTCGAGTGATCTGTTGGCACATTGCGATGGAAATCGTATGTGTATGGCCACCTTAAAGGACAACTATACTGTAAAAATTAACTTTTTAAAAATGAAAAGCACCTGGGGCAAGGAGATAGGATTGATTATTCCAACCTCCCAATATTGTTTTATTGAGGAGCTACAGCACATACAGTTTTGATCTGCCAGGTTATGACCCTGGGCCATTCTATATTAAAGATAGTGCTGAAGCATACAGGAAGACTGGCAGAAGCAATTTTCTTCATCCTGCTGCTCCTCATGGAAATGATATTGGGAGGTAAAAAGCACCAATCCTACTTCCCTGCCTCACATACTTTTTATTTTAACTGTTTTTTAAAAAACACTATTCGCACAATAGTTTCCCTTTAACTTTCGCATTAATTATGCAACTACATCAGTTAGCGTGACTAACTCTACATGTTCTTCGGCCTGCAGGTAACATCTAAAACAGTAACCCTCCTCTTTAATCCTACCTAACAGTTGATTCAAAAAGTATGGCAAAAAAAAAACGGTGAAGGGAAAAAAAACTCTTCCTGACTCCAAATGGCAAACGGAAAGTATCCCTGGATCAACCAGAACTATAGTATATGTATTAATACCAGTAATCTAGACAAATAGTTTATACGGAAGGTTTGAACTTGGCAGATCTTTTTGTTTGTTCTTAAAGGGCATGTCCACCCCCAAAACTATAATCCCCCAACTACTGGCCCACCATGTAGTGTAGTTTAATCCTTACCTCACATCCCAGCTCCATAGGGTTCTCCTGTATCCCCCCCAAAGTCCCAAAAACTGCCCACCAGGGGATAGCAGAGTCCATATAGGACTCTGCCTCCTCTCTGGCCTCCGGGAGAAGTTTGGCATGCGTACTGCAGCCCTTCTCCCTCCCCCTCCTCTCCCTCCCCTCCGATTCCCTCCCCCTAGCGTAAAATGTGTAATACATAAGATTCCCCCTGGGCTCCCAGCCCCAACCGCTATATTTGTACCTTTAAAAGTCCCCAAACTTTACTTACCTCTCCTTTTCCTCCGGCGAAGTGAGCTGCCGGCAGCCGCGTCCGTGATTGGCTGCCGCTCAGCCAATCACAGGCGCGGCTGCCGGTCCCGCCCCTCTGCTTGCATTTTCTCGCAAGCAGAGGGCCGGGAGCGCGGCGTAGGAAAGAGGGGAGGTAAGTAGAGTTTGGGGGTCTTTTAAAGAAACAAATATAGCGGTTGGGCTGGGAGCCCTTGGGGAATCTTATATCAAAACTTTTTTTTTTAGGTGGACATAACCTTTAACTATATATACTGTAGATATTTAAAGGCTATGTCTACCCTAAATGTTTGCTATAGTGTGGCTTCCCCCCTCCCAACCCTAACTGCATTGTGGGTTCCTTCGGCTTCATCTTTCAATGCAACTTCCGGGAACAGAGTTGCATTGGGGTCCTGATCGGCAGCCGCATCTGTAATTTACTGAGTCAGGTTGCCGTCTATTGATTTAGCCAAGGGAAACCCTGTAATTAAGGGATCTGGTAAGTAAGTTTGTGCAGACTGTTTTTACAAACACAATGTGGTTGGGAGGGGGGAAGCTACACTACAGTAAAAGGATTCCATGGAAACCTAAAAGTGCTGTGCAACAGATCTGGAGGGAGGGGGAGAATTGGCTTCACAGCACATGCTCGAGTCCTCTAAGAGGACAGAGAAGAGGCAGAAACCTTTTCACACAGACAAGCTTCTACTTTTTACTTTCCTAGACTTAAGACAGATACTGCAGGCATGGCTGTTATAGTGGGTACTGTGGTGCTGGTCGGGTGTTGTGAGGGCTGGGGTCAGTCTGACTTGCCGAGCCTTGTCATAGTAATAATTGAGGTGAAAGCACAACCACAAGTTCAACCATGCCCCCCCAGGCACCTCCACATCGCCACCACCTCCCCAGGACGAGGTCTGCCCCTTAATCAATGAGAAAAGAGAATGGACCAAGTTTAGGCTCCCGTGTCAGAAACAAAAATCAGGCAAGTCCCTGCCTCTCAACCCACACTTATTCCAGGCAGTGCCGGCAGTGTCAGTTAAGTTTTTAAAATAATTTTTTTTTTTTTATCCATACATGACACAGCAGGCTAGGAACACCAGGATGGTAAATGCAATGAACCAGAGCAGCTCCGCTCACCAAACACGCAGAAAGAAGGTGAGGGGAAGGAAGACTGTTCTAAGAGGGAAGGTGGGAGGAGGCAGCGTCCCTCAACTGCACTCAGACAGTGTGATAAGCTGCTGCTGCTTCTTAAAGAGATAGTAGCACAGGAAAATATCCGTGTTTTTCACGGACAGCCAATAAAAATAACGGACTTTACGGACAGCACCTATTTTTAGCACATTTTCACGGACTGTCCGGTTGGCAACCCTGTGCAACAGAACCATTTGGAGCAGAGAAGAAAGGTAAGGATTTTTTAACACTACACAGTGGGGCCAGCATGGGGGTAAATTTTAGTTTTGGGGGTGGACAAGCCCTTTTAAAAACTGTATCCCTGGGTACCAATAATTTACAAATGGTTTATGTTAAAGGGATGATCTGATTTTCAATTTTAAAGGGTATCCTTACCCTAAATATAACCTTTCCCTATATTTCCTATACTCACCCCTGCCCACCCCCAACCGCTGGGTTAGATTTCTAAAGAAGAATCATACTTACAGCCCCTTGCTCCCGCGGCTGTCTTCTTCGGCTCCCTGTTTGCAAACGGGTGGATCAGCAGATGCATCTGTGATTGGCTGAGAGGCAGCCAATCACAGACACAGCTGCCGGCTATGAAGGCAGCATTGAAGCATTGAAGGACAACCAGAGATGTAAGGTATGTTTTTTTTAAACTACACAGTGGGGCCAGTAGTGGGTTAAATTTTAGTTTTGGAGGTGGACATGCCCTTTAAAGGGATGATATGGCAAATCTGATAATTCGTTTGGCTTGAAAGAGCCAAATTACTGTTCTCTCTACTTTTTCTTCATAACCTACTTCCTTTTATTTTCCAAATTTTTTATTTCTGTATATCCCCCCACAGTTTTCAAGCTAGAGAAAGCAAAATTGGGTATGAAGTTATAGTTGATATAATGTAGCAGAACACTTAACTGCATGCATAGTAATGGCTGTTTGTTCTAATATATCTTGCAGACTATCCCTTTATAACTTTAACTTTATCTTTTGCTAGGAACTTAATGGAAACTAAAAAAAAGGTAAGTCTGGGGATGCAGACCTGTGACCTCATGGGCTGTGTGTTACTAAAACAAGTGCTTTAGACTGGTGAGCCAACGCAGTAAGTCAGCGAATATTTTGCATTACCCCAGAGGCTGTCAGCAATTCATACTGGTGGTAAATAAACTGCAGAGTATAACACAGCATAAGGCCAGGGGTTCAAAACTTCATTAAGGTATTTGGTACCAAGTATGGGAGAGAAGTGAGGGGCCATTGTATATTCTGGTAGGCTTTGAATCTGCAGTGTCCAGAGAGGGGGTCGGTATTGACCAAAGTACATTTTTAGGAGCTATGGAAAAAAGGTATGTCTTTGATTTAAATGTTTTATTACAGGAATATACAAAGACCAGTGGGGATAAGTGAAAGAATTTAATCTTGAAATACCATATATACTTGAGTATAAGTCAAGGTTTTAGCTATTAAAATAGCCTAAAAATCGAACCTCGACTTATACTCAAGTCACTTACCTTGTCCTATAATATGGCTGACGAACGCTTCCGTATCCACTCTTCTGGATGCTGACGGTCTCACCTCCCGGCGCTGAGTAGTGACGTCAGGCGCCAGGAGACATTGGATGCGGAGCAGCCGGATTGCAGCCTCTCCCCCTGCTCCTTACAAGTCCTACCACAAGGAAAGTCCTCTGTCCACAAGGCAAGTCCTCTCCTCCACTGATCTTGGGGAGCGTGCAGTGATTGCCACTGCAGATGTTTGGAAACTACAACTAATTAATTTGCTTATATTTTACTTACCATTGTATTGTGACTTAAAAAGCCTGCCCTTCTCTCTGGATAAATTAAAGCAATTAGTTCAGTAACTTGGCCAAATTATTTTAAGCCCAAACACTTACACAGTTTGTCTTTATATCAGTACTTGCCTTTTATGAGCGGAGTACACGTTTCCCAGAGGCTTGGTCAAACCCCCAATGCTCCTAATTTCTGAATAGAGATGACTGA
This sequence comes from Hymenochirus boettgeri, assembly GCA_019447015.1. Lineage (NCBI taxonomy): Eukaryota > Metazoa > Chordata > Amphibia > Anura > Pipidae > Hymenochirus > Hymenochirus boettgeri. The sequence continues at coordinate 202,800,433 of CM033471.1, read as the reverse complement.
GAATGGGGGAATTTGGGGTGATCATGTTTTCATTTAAATTAGGAACACTATACTAAAAAAATAACTTGTAAGTAGCATGACCATGTAAGTATCACTTACTCTGATTTGTGCGTGTTGCTGCAGACCTTCAATCCAGCACACATTTTGTTTAGGAGCAGTATCCCCCTCCCTCTTTTAACCACTCCCACTTCCATCCGACCTGACTTTTTCTCCCCACAAACCAACTGTCAAGCCTGCACACAGCATACAGCATTCCAACTTTCAAAACTCACCATTCCAGCTACAGTAAAACTACTCACAGAAGAATAGCAGGAACTTGATTGACATCTGAAATCCAAGAAGTTTTAGATTGGATATCTAAAGAAATAGGGGGCAGATCAAAAAAAACGATACAGTGGTGGTTGGAGAAGAATTATAGTTTACAGTTAGGTCAATTTAAAAAACCTATTTTTCGGTATAGATGCCCTTTAAAGTTTCTTGATTTTGTTCATTTAAGATATTGAAATGCTGTGCATGCAACTGGATGTGTGGAGACAGTCTTCCATGAATAACGGTACATGCACGTAATAGATAGAAAAACGTTACTATCTGCAGTGTTTGTTGGTGACTGCTAATTTGTCCTGATTAGCATTACAGGGGCATTTTACAGGAACATTAACAATGCTGGGAGTCAGGAAGGATTACACTGCCAGGATATGGAGCAAATAAAACATTTATTACCAGCAGTTTTATATTGAGCAAGTCTCTTGGGAAACATTGGTCATTTCCTGGTTTAATGACATGACGTGCAGTCAGGTCATGGTGACGTCTCGATGGGTGCTTAGTTAAGGTTCCTATTGTGTCCTTTCCATTTTCTGGTATTTCCAAGGTAGTGGGCAAGTACAAATGCTTAAATAGTGTTAAAAAAAAAAAAAGCCCAGTGTGTTTCAATTCACATACTTATTAGGTTACTGTGGAGAAAAATGAGAATTCAGTTGACATTTAGGAGACAAGTTTAGTTATTTGTAAAACATCATCAATGCAGTCAACAGGATGACCCCTTACTGTTCATTATCCCAATGACGTGAATCTTTTACTATTCATGGTGGAGGTGGCGATTGATGTTGCCGTGACAAAGTACAACAAAACCCCTCATACATTTTATTGTGACTCGAGAAGCTAAAAGACGAACAGTTTGGTATCATCCTGATGAGTTAGAGAACCGTAATCCTAAACAGAATCACACACAGCTGTGGAGGATGAAACAGATTTTGAATTTAATCACAAACAGACTTTTAACTATTTTAAAATTACCAATGGTATTTTATCAATTATTTTGTGTAGCAACTTTTTAAAATGTATTCCCTGTTATTTTTAAAATACTTTAAAAGATTAGTTCACTCAAAAAAAAGACCCTTCCTTATTCATAATAACGATTGTAATTGCTCCCATTTCGTCCCCAAGCGATCCAGTGGCACTGCAGTGTCGTTCTGTCAGTTTCCTGCTTTCTGTCCTTCCCCCAACCTCTCAACTCAAGCACAACTTTGCTACTCTTTATTTATAATACGATTTCTCCATTCCTCTTATTAGTTTAGTTAAAGTGTATGTTCTCTTTCCAATTCATTGATATCCTTTCTATGGACAGTAGACCACAGCCTACTCATGGTGAGGCCTTTCCAGGACCTATGCTGTGGCAGTATTCTGCTTTTCTCCCTCTTTTACATGAAATTATTTTATCTACTTTTGCATTGCTTTAAGTTACAGATTCTGTTATCTACAATAACTTTTTAGTCCTGGAAAATTTTGTATCATCTGCAAACTCAAAACCCGTACTTTCAATACCTAATGCTAGGTCATAGCCTAAAAAACACTGGACCCAGGTCAGACCTCTGTCAAATGCTGGTCAAACTAGAAAAGGTTCAATTTATAACAGTGGAGTCAATTCACAAGAACCAATAATAAGGTAAAGACCACAGGTTAGCCATACTTGGCTAGATAACTGGCTTATAGGAGAAATGTTCAATGACTTCCTGATAACAAATTGACATGGGAGTATCGATTTTTAAGACAATTGATTAACATTAGGCCTATCGACAAGTCCTCAGAGATCCTAGTTCATTCCCAGATGACAATATCCTATTGTAACAATTTTCATTAAATATTAGATGTTTCAATGAAATCATTGGATTTTTAATCAACATTTTTACAATATTGCTATATGGGTTGTTTCTTATCTTTACACTTTTGTGCCTCTGGTCTGATAAAGCCCTTATGGTATGATAATATTCAAAAAGGGTAAATCTAAACATTACCAATCGGTTTACCTAACCATTATCTCTAGATGGCTAGACCAACGTCTGCTGCCTTGGGAACCACATTTGTACATAGAAATTTGGTAAAAATATTGTATGTAAATGAGGCATCATCCATGTGGACTAAAATTTTAAGTGGTTCTGTATTGGGTCCACTTCTGATCAATTAGTTTATCAAATATTTAGAAGTTGGTATTGAAATCATGGTTTCTGTGTTTGCTGACAATATAAAACTATAAAATCTACATATGATGCATGGTGCAACTGTTGCAAACATATCTATATCAAGTCAAAGTGACCATACACATGCCCACTTCAGACTGGATCAAATATCCAGTCTGAAGTGACTGCAAAAGAATGGACCAATTGGGGAACATTGAAAGGTAACAACTCCATCTAGAGAATGTCTATATAGTGTATGGCCAGCATTAGAGAGCTAAAAAGATTGGGTAAAATGGTTGATCAAGATGAACATATATCGTTATTCAAAATGGACTACTATGCCATCACCCAAGGACAATGTATCATTAAGCTTTATTCACCAGCATGTTTTTTAGAACTGCAACTCCCAGCATTCTCCAGTTAGCAATGCTAAGTATTACTAGTATACTGTATATATCTCCTATAGAATTATTATAGTGTTATTGCTAATTTCTCTCTGCATATGCAGTGTTTGTAAATCCAGATTTGAGTAGTAAGTAATTAGTTAAATTTATATTCCAAACAGGTAGGCATTGCATTCACACAGCTCTGGGCGACATAATGTAGGACATAGTAATACTTCCATGGAACAAGTTATTTCTTTAGCATGGCGGTGTACTTATCCACATTAGATAAATATGTCTAGGTGTGACCTTTACTTCACAGTGGATTGTGTTACGGTCCTATTAAAGCTTTGCCAGTAATTGGCTACTTTGGCAAACCTGTTTTAGTTTATATCTAACAGCTGTGTCAATGAGAGCAATATGGCAGCGCTGTTTAGTTTTCACATGGGATATTTCATATGTTTCACTATGGGATCATTCATTGGAAATGTATGTGTTATTTAAGGATGCACTATGTTTGTGTAAATGTCATATTGTCACAAAGTGAAAGTGTGAATACACAGTGGGCCCATAACCTCTTTGTTGTCAGTAAGGCTTTGTTCACACTAAGGTGAGATTTCATGCAGTGATATTGCACCAAACCCATAGCCAGTAAAAATGGACGCTACCATTCACACAAAAATGTCTGTGTGGACTGTGCTGAAAGCAAAGAAAGTAAATACAACAGAAGTTGTGCTATTTTTCTATGATATAGGGTTGCCAATGCCACCTTCCCAATGAGACATCCTTAGGAGGAGCTGCATAGGGGAGGTTTTAGGGCTCACAGCCATTCAACATATAGAGGTTCTAGACCAGTGTTTCTCAACCAAGTTACCACTGTCCACTAGGCTTCTCTTGGTAGTTGCTAGTTTTTCTACAAGTGATAGTGATAGGAACTGTACAGATCCATCTTAGTGATGAATTTATTCAAATTATTAATAAATATTGATATTTTAATATCATATTGATCTGTCAGATTTCTGTAAATTCTGTATTTTGCTGAAATAATGATTAAAGTGGAAGTACATATACTTTTAAGTAAAAAGAGCAGTATTTTTCGATCCTGAAGACCTTAACATGCCCATTCAGCATTGTGTCCATGAATAAATAAATGCTTCCATAATACTGACTTCCTGTTTGCAAGACCCCTTAGAGACCGTTGTGGTCTTGCCCTTGACCCAGAGCCTGGGTTGATTCAGTTGCTCAGTAGAAATCTGAGCATGTTTGACCCATCCAACAGCCAATCAGTAGAAATAACTGTTAGGAACATTCCAAGGATGTGGTGCATCCTGGGAAGAAGGACCGTTAGAACCTGAAATGTCAGCTTACTAATATCAACAGCAGGGAACAGCAATGGGTAGAAATTCAACAGATTTTTCAAAATGGAAGAGAATATGTAGAATAACTTGGTACGTATAATATAAACTAAGAATGTAAAAAATAATGATCTTTTTCACTAAAACTTCTCTTTAAGAGACTAAATTGTAAGTTTCCAGGGTTCCACAAGGATGAAAAAAGTTGAGAACCACTAGCTGCCTGCCCTAAGATTTTTTTATGGGTGATTTTACTAAATGTTTTACCAACAAACCTTCTCATCACACAAAGGTTTGTAGGCACAAACATATTTTGCAATATATAAATTAAAAATAATAATATTTGACTGTATCAGTTAAACAAATTCTTAGTCCCTTACTGCAGACTGTGAGCAAAGATTCTAGACTTCATTTTTCATCAAAAAAAGGTTGACTGTCCAGATTTCTAAATCTGTAAGAAGCCCAGCACTATCACCTCCACCCTGACCCCCTGGGAAGGACACACTGTGTAAAAATAACCAATGATAATAACATTGTATGAAATTTGCTTACATTGATTTTTCTGTGAAATAACAAGAGGATTACAAAAAAGCAGAATAAATAAGCAGTTTGTCTTTGATTCTTACCCAGTATCACGTGAAAGCTTAGTAAGAAAGGGATGCAATCCAAGTGCTAAAGCTGTAACACATAGTCATAGCGGGTTATGTTACAACAACTTTTAAAATGTTCCAGGAAAACAGCTGCACTTCAGAATTCATAACAATATATTTATTTTAAAAACATGTTACGCAAGTGCAAAAATGGCAGCAGGAAATAAAATCATTTAGGTAAGCTCTACTGAACCTTTCTAGTAGAGGGACTAATAAAAGTTAATATACTGATGGTCCTGAAGATGACAATCCTCTAAATGCAATTGGTGCTTATCTAATAACAGGTGCAGAAGTCAGACATATTACCCTTTAAACACTAATATTAGGGAGGTAACACCACCAAACAACCCCCCAAAAATAAAGCCAGTTATTTAAGAATAAAGTTTCTGATTCGTCTAATTACCGATTAGATATACCAATCACTATGCATGCTCCAGACTCTCTCTAGTATCCTCTCTATAACTACCACTCATAGAGTGAGAGTGCTGATGATCCCAGATCTCTGGAGGAGTCTGTGACAAACTCATATAACAATTACATGAGTGTTTCTGTCACTCACTCTCCTCCAATAAGAATTCGATGCTCTCTACTAACTCTAATTAAAAAATGAATTTCAGGGAGATTGTGTGTAATTTCAAAGTGTATGGGATCTGTTATTAATATCAGGGGGACTTTCTAAACTTCAGGGAGAGGTGGAATGACTGAGAAGTTACCTGTGCTATTTATCTGCAGCATCCAATCAGATTTTAGCTTCATACTGGTATACTGCACTTAGATAATATCTGATTGGTTTCTGTGGATTTAGAAGAGGAAAACCTGTTATTACATAAGCTGCCCTTATATATTTTTCAAAAGTACAATTAAAATGGATTTTAGCATCTATTCTGACAGTGACAACAGTAAACTACAGTAAACTATACTGTAAAAATTTACTTTTTAAAAATTAAAAGCACCAGGACCAAGGAGACAGGATTGATTATTCCCATCTCCCAATATTGTTTTGTTGAGGAGTTACAGCACATACAGTTTTCATCTGCCAGGTTATGGCCCAGGGCCATTCTATATTAAAAATAGTGCTGAAGCATTCAGGAAGACTGGCAAAAGCAGTTTTCTTTGTCTTGCTGCTCCTCATATCTGTGGAAGGTAAAAGCACAGATATCCTACCTCCCTGCCTCAGGTATTTTTTATTTTAACTGTTTTTGAAAAAACTTTATACGCACTATAGTTTCCCTTTAAGTGTATTTTTCAATGAAATAGGCTCTATAGTGTCTAATAACATTTCACCAGAATTGCTATATTAGCTTCTGTTTAAAGTGAGCCTTGTCAGTTTATTTGGCTACTGTGGTTAAACACAGAGCCTAATGTGTTTCCCTCAGTCAAAAAGGCTGGACAGAAAAATACAGAGAGCTGGGAAGCAAACCACACATTTAAAGATGAGAACCAGATAAGTGAATGTTGTTTTTAATCCAACTATGTTCATCAGGGCCCCCCACAGCTATTTATAACCCAATATCCCTAACATTATAGATCAATGGATTCGTTCAACACTTAAAGCCAGATCCTGACAAATAGAACATTGATAAACAATTAAAGGGAAAAAAGCTAAAGAGCAAATGTGTCTAAATAGATTAGAGAATTATTATCTAGCTGACAGTTATATAACTATTGAATCCAAGATTTGTTAACATGTTGGCAGCACTGAGTGCTGTTACAAACACACAGGGGCATATTTATAAGGGGCCGCTAACTTTCCGCTGCGCCTTTCCTGCTATTTTCGGCAACATCGGTATTACGTGATTTAAAAAGGGCGAAAACGGCAACAGAAAGTTAATGCCCTGATAACATTGCATCAGTTACCACTCGCTTCTATTTATAAAATGGCGGTAACTGTGTTCTGGCGTTAACCTCGGCCGTTTCAATTCGCTGCCAGAGAGGGCGGGGGTGTATGCCCAACCTGCCATGGGTGGCACCCAACGCTAGAGAGGGCATTCGCCAGAGGGGTGCAGCTGGGTGTACGCCCACCCCGCCCTCGCCCCGCACGGCAGAGAACACCTGCCGCACAACCCCTTCCTAGCCCCGTACGCTCGCAGGGGGGAAGGGAGGGGCCTGGTGGGGGGGTGGAGGGACCTGACAGCAAGGGAACTGAAAAGTGCCTTTTGGGGCTTAGGGGGTCCCGCAGCTCGAACTAGGACCCCCCTTCCCAGGCACTTATAAGTGCCTTTGCAGCCCTGATAAGGGCCTTTTGGGGCTTAAGGGTCCAGCAGCTCAAACCTGGCCCCCCCTCCCTAGCACTTACAGGTGCCCTTGCAGCCCTTGGAAGGGCCCTTGCGCCTTTTGGGGACCCCCTCCCTGACAAGTGCTCTTGCGGCACTGACAAGTGCCTCTGCTGAACTCTGCTGAAGTCGCCAATAACAGGCCGTGTCACTGTGCCACCAGTGACACGGTCAGCACTGGCAGCTTCAAAGGAGCCCATGTTGCTGACCTCTTCTTTCTTCTGCCATCAACTGCGATGACTTCTGAGCTCCACAAGGTTGGCACCTCTTTATATAGGTTTGCTGAAGGACCTAATCCAATTCTAATTGGTCAATTTTTCAATGCTTGCAATCATATGATTATACAGTAACATCTCCGCGGTATTGCTTATCGCCACCATGATGGTCGCCTCTATAAATATGCCGATAATTAAGGGGTCTCTATGAGTAAGGATGAAAATCCGAAACGCGTAAGAGGACTGTTCAGATTGTTATATACTTGCTAATTGGCAATTTTAAACATGCACTAAATAAATGTAACTTTTAATTGGATCGGAGCCCAGTTATTGATTCATTGAAGCTGTTGAGCAGTGCTATGTTGCCGTACGGAGGTGGTTTAAGGTGTTGGATTCTGAAGTGAAGTGGGGTTGGGACGAGCCCCAGGCCGAAGCACGCCAGACAGCATAAGTGCCGAGACCGAGAGACTGCAAGCACTAGGAAACCTGGTTGGTGGTCACGGCAGAAGGAAGGTAAAAGCGGCTTGAGCCATCAAATTTGTGTGTATATCGATAATTAAGATTGTTCCGCTGCAATGTGCAGCGGTAATTTAAATGCAATTCTAACAATCTTTTATAAATATGCCCCCTAGAGACTAGAGATGGACTAGTTTGAGCTGAACTATTCGAATTCAAACGAATTCGGACTTCTCGATCTATCCCGGACCGGATTTTTGATAATTTCGGACTTTCGATAAATATCGAATGTTCAACCGTTCAAATATGGGAGTAAAAGTGTCCATTAAAACCTATACGCAAGCATCGAATCCGAGAGTAAAATGTACATGATATCTAGGCGCGAACATCGAATGTTCGAACGCGAGAGCTCGAAAATAGCGCCAGTGAGAGTAAAATTGATTTTTCGAATGTCCTGGATATTCGAACATGTTCCCCAGACCATTTCCCAGGTCCCACAGCCATTTACATTAAGTTATCATTGATATTTTAATTGTATTTCATTAGAACTTTTCAAACTATTTGACTCTCATTGAACTTTCAAACTTTCCATATAGTTCGAAAGTTTGAAAACGGACCGAACTTTCGAAAGTTCGGCCATCTCTACTAGAGACGGTTGCCACTACCTTATCAGGAAAAATCCTGGAGGAGAAATTGTTTAGAAATGTGCAATTGTTCTTAGTGGGGAAATTTCTCTTGTTATCTTTTGCAATCAATGAATTAGATGATTTGTGTGCACGGTCTGTGTCATTCGCATCCAGTTGTTTCCAGAAATATCCAAACTAAAGTAGTTCTCTCCATTTCTCAATAATCATTTCAGTTTTCTTACTCCCAGCACATTCCTCACATTCTCCCCAGGATTTCTTTCATCATTCCAAAGGAGAAGATGTGTCCAGGCAATACATTGGCACAGCTGTTGCACTTCACACTGTCTGATAAGCAGATCAGCCAATTTCCAAATTCTAACTACTTATTGTACAGACTGTTCTAAACACAGAACAGAAATTCTGGTTATGTTTAGTTTGAACCAGTTAATGCAGGGACATTCAATATGTGTGAATTACCTCCGTTCCTGCCACCGAGTAGCTGCACAGGAGAGATGGCCCAAGAACCCCTCTGAGTCGAACATCACAAAACATGTCAGTGTCTTCCTCCATGCAGCATGTTTTTAATTGTCAGCAATAATGTTTTATGCTTTCACAGGATTGAGTCTTGGTCCATCCTTTTCTTATATAATGCAGGGACATTGCACTTTATATATATATGTCATTCTTAAAAAGAAAAACCCTCAAGATAAGTGTCCTCGTAGCTCAGTGGTACAGTACACAGTACACTAATCAGTTCATCTAATGCTCCACTGACAATAACATTTTCTACCTGACAATTCTGCTAATATAACCCTGTACAGTTTTCATACTCAAACCAGTTTATATAACAACCTTTTACGTTTTATTATACCGGATCTTACATTTTGCAAAATACGCTGGAATACCTTATCTGAAGGGCCAATATCATTTGTACTCCAAATAGTAGAATCTCTGGATCATAACGAAACTTTATATATAACACAAAAAAATTGAATGAAGCTTTAACGAGGTTTCTTTTTTTTATAGACCCATGTGTGGTACTGTATCAACAAAATACCTCAAAGGTAATTCTGTATCGTGCTTATCCCTGACAATTTTGCCTGGCACCTCTCAAATTTTTTCCATGACACAATAATATAACAGTGTAATTAACCAGATTCCAAATAGTCTTTTACAGGCTTTCATGTTGATCTAACTAGATTAGTGGGTCAGATCAAATCTGATCAACTCTAATAATTCCCACATCACCCTAACTTAAGACCATTTTCTACAATAGTTTAATAATGTAGAAATGTTTTAAGTGACACTTAATTGAGTGATTCCAAATAGTGAGACATATAACATGGTGTTATACTGATGTGGTAATAAACACCTATTGTTAATAAGACTGGTGTGCACAGCATTCTCTGTCCATATATGTGAGCTTGCCGCCACGCTGGAGCACTCAGCACTGAACATTGTTAAAACTACATTGGGAGTGTGCAGGATCCTTTTCTACTTTGGTATACATGTAGAGTTACGTACATATAATTTACAAAATAGCAGCACCTGCAAAAAGGGAAGCTGTTGGGGTTCCCCTAAAATATATCAAATAATTAATTAAACACCTAATAGACCATTGACTGACATTTACCCATAATGAATTAACTGATTACAAACCTTTAAAAAAAATCGATGACATTGTATTTTGAGAGAATTTTGGCAGAATTGAAGCCTTTTTAGTTTCAAAGCGATCACCATTTAAAGGGGAAGTTCAAATACATTTACTTTTAAGAAAAAAGTATTATTTTTTCATCCTAATGATCTTAACCTGCCTATCCAGCATTTTGTCTGTGTATAAATAAATACTTTTGAAATTCTGACCTACTGTTTGCAGGACCCCTAATAGAGACCGTTATGGTCTTGCCTTTGACCCAGTGCCTGGGTTGATTCAGTTGCTCAGTAGAGATCTGAGCATGTTTGACCCATCCAACAGCCAATCACTAGAAATTCTGTTAGGAACATTCCAAGGTAGTAGTGCATTCTGGGAAGAAGAAGGACTTACAGAGCCTGAAATGTCAGCTCACTAATGTCAACAGCAAGGAACAGCGAAAGGTATAAATTCAACTGATTTCTCAAAATGGAAGAGAATATGTAGAATAACTAGGTATGTATATTGTAAACAAACAGGGAGATTCAATAAAAGTTCTTATCGTTAAAAATGGTGCTAATTTTGCCCTAACCAATCAGATATTATATACTGGTAACATTTGAATGCTAACATCTGATTGGTTGGAGCAAAATTAGCACTATTTTTAACAATAAGAACTTTTATTGAATAACCCTGTAAGAATTTTAAAAATAATTCTAGATTCCAATGAACTTTCCCTTTAATGTAAAGCTAGCCATACACCACACACTTACCTCTCTACATTTCTGCGATGTTTCAATAACCGCCTGTCGCGATCATAATGCGATCGATATTACGATTACAAACATGATCTGTCGGGGGAACATTGTCAGGTAAAACTGCTGCTCCACTTGACATTACAATCGATTTGAGGTTGATCTCAGATCCGATGTTGAATCCGCATAAGACTAGACTAGACCCCCTTCTAAAGATTTTCTTTTTATAAATAATTATGCATTATTTCCTATTCAAATAATGACTCTGAGAATGGCATATCTATGGCACCACAATATTGAACAATGCCAAAATCTAGGACATAACTAGAAGCCAGCATGTCCCATTCCAATTAAACCTTATAGACCCTACTCTTGTCGGCCAGAATCAGGGGGCAGGCATCATTGAAGGGATTAACACACTTTAAATAACGCACAAGGTCATTTCCCATATAAAGTGATGAACTGAAACAAACTATGCCAAATAAAAGGTCAAGCCACATCAATATTGGAAATAGCCTTGGGCATATAATCAAAAGATTAGAAAAGAGAAAGAACGCTGCTGCTGAATTGCCAGCACATGTTAGCAACCATGCTGCCTCTGGGGAGAGATCACAGAGAAAAACAATCTGCCAGCAGCAGACAAAAGAAGATAACAGCATGTATACTGATAAACATCCTACAGAGTTGGGAACCTTACATACAATCCCACTGACTAGCAGTTAAACATTCATTATGACATTTTGTCCATTAGAAGTTGTTTTGCATAAATATTTACCATTTGTTACAAGAACATGCAGGCTACATTGTGAACAGACAACAAAAGGAGACAAGAACATAATGTACAAAGTTAAAGTATACAGGAGCTATATTTGTTAGGAACAAGCTTTCAACCGTTGTTCATTTTCTATTTATTTTGTTTTTTATTAGTTTATATACTAACCTACATTTCCCACTAATTACAGTAACATCGCTCATGTGTTTAACCTGATTCTAGGTATGCCGAATAGGGCCTACATATGCTTTCAGATGAACAGTAGGGGTATAGGGATTATAGAGAGAGGATTGAGCCTTAAGAAGGGCCATATAAGTCCAAAACGTGTGCGGTGTTTGTTGTTGTACCAATAAATGCACCCGCGAAGTACCATTGGAACTGAGGTTGAAGAATGACCGATCTGCCAGGCGGATCATCAACAAGTCCTGACTGAACGGCCGTTTCTTCCGCCAAAGTGCCCATACATGGCACGATTATAGGCCGTAACGGCCGTGCATAGTGCATACACAGTTCGGCCCCCGCAATCACACATGTGTATGAGGCTTTACTCTTTTTAATCCGCTCCCCTTATTTTGTTCCCATTTCTCAATCAACCTGCTCCCCCTACCCTTCAAACTGAGACTGATAAAACATCAAGCTGAGAAATAGCCAGCAAAATGAGACTGGTAAAATGTCTGGAAGCAAACACCGGTAAAATGACTATCAAGCCAAGCCAAATGAAGTAGCTGAAACAGTGGGATGAATGGGCCAAAATGGTGAAGACAAAAGTAAAAATACCAATTGTAACCTTTGGTTTAACCCTTTGGATATAGTAAAAATTTATAGAAAATTACTTGATTTTTTTAGGTGAAGTTGGTAAAATATACACCAGACTTGACAGTTATTACATGCCTGATTCCATTGGAATGTGTTGGGAATATACCACGAATGGCACACACTCAACTGAGTCACACCATACACATTATCTGTCAATGGCCATGTGTGATTGCACCTGTGATTGACATGGTATTAATACAGATTTGGCATATGATCTGACACAAACGTTAAATCGACTCTAACATCTGTAGCAGTGGTGCTTTTACTTGTCAACATTCCAGTGAAGCTTCGGACTGTATCATGGTTTGTGATCGACAGTCTCAAAATGATGGTAGCAAATTGAACGTCACAAGAGCATCAGGAGGCAACAATGCAGTGTATGGCCAGTATTAGTAGGGTTTAAATAATATAATTATAATCCAGCAAAATAAAGCACAGTAAACTTTATCTGATCCAGGCTTACTACAAACATCTGTTGTGTGTGTTTTTTTAACTTTTCTTTTTAGAACCTTTTAAAGGGAAACTGTGGTCCAAAAATGACTTTATGTAAATTGAGGTAAATTGATAGGAATTGCTCCCCTGAGAATTTTTGCAATTTATTTCCATTGTTTATTTTACATAGTTTTGAAGATATTTACATTTTTGTGTGTGATATGGCAGCAGCATCACCAGGTCCCCTGCACTTCCTGCTCTGAAACTGTCAGTCAATCTGTCCTGTGTCTCCTCCTCCCCTTTGCAGCCCTCCTGGTCCCTCCCACTCATGGACCCCATGGTCCCTCCAGTTGCAGGCCCCCCATGGCCCATTATCTTACAGCCCCGTGTGGCCCCACCCACTTGTGGGTGCCGTGACCCCGCCCACTCACGGGTGCCTTGGCCCTGTCCACTCGCGAGTGCCGTGACCCCGCCACTCGCGGGTGCCGTGGCCCAGTCCACTCGCGGGTGTCTTAGCCCCGCCCACACGTGGGTGCCTAAGCCCCACCCACTCGCAGGTGCTGTGGGTTACTCAGACCCCCCCTACAGAAAACTCTGTGAAAACAGCCTTATCAGAGTGAGAACTGTGAGAACACAGTGAAAGAGAAGGGCTGTAGATTCCCTTACCTTCTCTGTCAGGACTTCATGCAGCAGAGAGGAGGAGGGATTTCCTGTCTCCCTCACACACTGAGGGAGTCTGAGGCTGTGCTTGCTGGCGGAATGTCACAAATCAGCCTCCCACCCATTCACTTTCTGGTCAGTCATTTCTATATATCTTGGGCTGTGGAGCCCGTAGAGAGGTGGTTGATGGCTCATTTTAAAGGTAGGAAACTGGCCTTTCATTTAAACTTAACTTGTTTCGAGACCACAGTTCCCCTTTAAGATCTAATCTGTGTCCTGGGACATGTATTATATATTATGTATAGCTTGAGAATAATGGAAACACAGCCTTTTAAGCATGTATTTACTAAAGGTTTGTTTTTTCCTTCCAAATTCATCAAATTGGTCATTAAATTGATGACTGATTTGACAATTGGACCACTTGCTAATATCGAGCAACTGATTAAAAAAACAGTTAAAGGGTCGGGCAGATAACTATCCATTGACTTCACCATTTTGTCCGCTGGTCCCTCTGCCACCAATCAAAGCTAAAATTTGCTGAAGATCGGCAGCATAAGGTGGTAAAGTCTGACCAGTTCATTCGATTGGGATGAAACAATCAATAATTCTATCAGAGAGAATTGACCCTTGCTTAATACTCTCCAGGGATAATAACTCTTATTGTGTTTACATATGTTCCATATTCACTAGTATGGCCCAGTTGGTGTGGTGCGTTCTGCATTTTTGTGCGCAATTGCATGCGCTTCCGTGCACGCACAAGCTCAAGTATAGTGTGGCCTCAGCCTAAGGCTTCCATATCATATGCTCTGTCACCCAGAGTGAATAGTTATACCCTTCATATTATTACATCCCTGAAATAACTCTTCAGCTATTTTAGCCCCCATTATTTAGTGGCCCCGCGTTCTCTGTCCTTATCTTTTTAATATTGATATACTTTGTACCATGCTCTGTTCTGATATCCGTATTTCATTTTCTATTCTAGCTAGTTTTATTGCTTTCTTGCACTCCTTATTGCGGTCCACTTTTGTTCAGTATTCTTACCTAAGAACATATTACCCCAGTTTATGAGCAGGTGTCATTCTTTTAATAGCATAAAACTAGCGTTCCCAAGGCTGAGGCCACACTGCAACACTTCAAAATCGCACACGCAACTGTATGCGTTATCACGTGCCATTGTGTGTGCGATTCTTGTGCAATTTGCTTTTGCGTGTGCGATTTGCGCAAAAATGGTGGGCGCATGCGTTACCAAAACGGAAACGTATGCGCAATCGCATGCACCTCGGAAAACACGGTAATTTTTGTGTTTCCACGATTTCAATTATAACCAAAACGCATGCGCAATCGCGAGCACAAAAAGCCTACACAATCGTTAAAGTTAAAGTTTTTTGTGCACTTTTTGTTTTTGCAACCTATATTAAATGACATATCATGATCACTATTCAATAGCTTCCCATTACCCAGGGGCAAGGAATTGTCACTGCAGGGTTAACTGAACCTCCCCCCCCCATTCAGAGAGCCTCATCAGTGTTGAGTTTCCTTCTCCTACCTTGGACGATAGCTCTGCTTCCTTTGCACTGCTTCATCTGCTCTGCTGCATGCTCCCCATCCTCTGCTGCCTGACGTCACTACTCAGAGCCAGCTTCACTTCCCAGCACTGAGTAGTGACCTCAGCCAGCAAAGGAGGTGGAGCGAGTAGCCGCCGGAGCAGGTAAGTGATATAAACCAAGGTTCGGTTTTCAGGCTATTTTTTTTAGCCTGAAAACCTCGGTTTATACTGGCGTATATACGGTACTTACACTAGGCACACTCCTAGAAATAAATTAGTGATAGGTTAATAAATTCAAACTGACTGCAAACCACAATAACTAAACACTATCATTTCTCAACGCTCCAATGTCCCCCTTAAAAACAGAATAACCCCTTTAAATGAGCCTTTAAAACACTTGCTCAAAGCTCGCACACTCACTCTGTAGTGAGTAATTATATGTGAGGTTCAAAGCCGATCGTTTCTAACCAAACATGCACCTGTGAGAAAACAATACAGAATTACACTATCTCCATTTAGCACAGAAACAAACAAAACAGGTAATTTAATTCCTAAACACTTGAATTTTAATTTACATATTTGACAAAAAGAGGGAAAAAAAATACATAATCCTGCAAGATATACGGTATTTGGTTTTCACAGTATATAAGACAGTAAATTATTCTGGTATTTCAACTTTTTTTTCAATTATTCTGGTATTTCAACATATTTTTAACCTTTTATAAAGTCATTATACTCTAATGGATACGATTAGCCTTAGAATCTACCCCTGTAGTGGATCCCTATGGGACCAACAATAAAATACCATAATATCCTTATAAATCGGATTATAACAAAGAAGTTACCGCCAATTTAGGAATGTTCCTCTCCCCAAGATTCCCGCTATTGCAGATTAGGCTTCTTGCTACTTCCTTCATCACGTATCACTCCTACTGCATGCAAGACTGGTTAATCAGCCCTTAAGTTCATTACCCAGTGTTAATCAGCCCTCCAGTTCATTACCCAGTGTTAGTCAGCCCACCAGTTCATTCCAGTGTTTAATCAGCCCTCCAGTTCATTACCCAGTGTGAGTCATCCCACCAGTTCATTACCCAGTGTTAGTCAGCCTACCAGTTCATTACCCAGTGTTAATCAGCCCTCCAGTTCATACCCAGTATTAGTCAGTCCACCAGTTCATTACCCAGTGTTAGTCAGCCTACCAGTTCATTAGCCAGTGTTATCAGCCCTCCAGTTCATTAACAATGTTAGTCAGCCTCTCCAGTTCATTACCCAGTGTTAGTCAGCCCCACCAGTTCATTACCCAGTGTTAGTCAGTCACCAGTTCATTACCCAGGGTTAGTCAGCCCACCAGTTAATTAGCCAGTGTTATCAGCCCTCCAGTTCATTACCCAGTGTGAGTCAGCCCTCCAGTTCATTACCCAATGTTAGTCATCCCACCAGTTCATTACCCAGTATTAGTCAGTCCACCAGTTCATTACCCAGTGTTAGTCAGCCCACCAGTTCATTAGCCAGTGTTAATAGCCCTCCAGTTCATTACCCAATGTTAGTCAGCCTCCAGTTCATTACTCAGTGTTAGTCAGTCCACAGTTCATTACCCATGTTAGTCAGCCCACCAGTTCCTTACCTAGTGTTAGTCAGTCCACCAGTTCATTACCCAGTGTTAGTCAGCCCACCAGTTCATTAGCCAGAGTTGTTAGCCTTCCAGTTTCTTAGTCTGTTACTGTTATCTTAAACACATCATACACTTTAAAAAATTTTAGGCAACAATGTGAAATGGGAAAAGAGGTCTTTTAAATTGGTGTAATCTAAATAAAATGGGTGTGGTCAAAAATCTTTGACCACAACCACGACAATTAGAAATCTTTCTAATTTGTCCCTCTTTTGCATTTCAAAATTGGGAAGTAGGCTTTTGATTGCCCTGCTGCTGCTGCCCACCACCCGAGATGAAAATAAACCATGGCAGTGCACAGGGCATGAAGGAGAATCATAGAGGTCAGCCGCAATCTACAGTAAAAGGGTAACTTGGTTGTATTTGCCCCCCAGGCTAAAAGGTCCTAGTCCTCCCCTGAGACGGATACATCTAGGAGAGAAGAATGCTGCTGAGAACTTTTATATTGTCTCTTGTGAATGTTCTAATTTGTGATCAGAAGTCCCTTTAATTCTACTTACAGTAGGTGACTGCAGAGGATTTAATGTTTCAGATTGAGCTTTCTTCTACAGATGAGTTTACAATTTAGCAAAAGGCCTTGGTTTTTCCCCAGTTTAGAGCATGTTAATATTGTCTATTTGGTAGTTAGTTTAAAAAATATATTCAGGTCTGGTAGAAAATGACAGGTAATTCTTGCAAAATAAAACATCACATGTAAAAAAATGACAGCAACTGTCATCACAGCTACAATAAATGGTAAACCAGACATAAAGACTGGATTGTAGCATAAAACTGTAAATATTACTGGGTTTAATTACTTTTCAGACATTAAGTTCCATTGTAACATTCTTCAGCCAGGTCTTATACAATCGCTAGAAGAAGAAAAAAATCACTTTGAGTTTAAGTTATTTATCCATTGTATTTCAAAGGGCATTCCACTGAAAAAAACTTCTGAAAGGTAGATTACCCCAAACCCTACTTTCATGTTATTCAAAGTTTCAAAGAGAACTCCTGAACTTCCTTACCTGACCTGGTCCATCGCCGCATGACGTCACGCCCAATCGCCTGACAGTCACGACCAGGAAGTAAATCTGCTGTCAGCGCAGAAGTCCCCTGCTCCTGTTTTTGCTCAAAACGAGCTCGAAAAAGGAGCAGGGGGCGACACCTAGATGGTGAGGGACCAGGTCAGGTAAGAAAGTGCAGGAACTTCTTTGGAAACAATATCACAAAAGTGGAGTTTGGGGGGTAATCTACATTTTAGAAAAAAGATTTTTGAGTGGACTTGCCCTTATGTGATTTGCACACAAGGGGATTTGCACCACAATACTGAAAGAAGAACCCCTACCAAAATGTACCTTAATGCATTCAAATAAAATGAGCCAAAGAGCAGTACATTTTCAAAGAGTACAGGGTTTTACCCCTGGTTTGTAAGAACATCAAGGGATTCTGGATTATAAAGTGATTTTCACTGCAGTAAACATTATTAATTTGCTTGAAGGGTCAAATTACGTTTCTTTGTATTTTCCTTCTTCAGTTTAATTTGGACCGTATCTCCTCCCACGCTTTTGAGCTAGAGACATGAAATTCGGTACAGACGTGCGGGGCATATAGAAAAAGTGTGCTATCTTCTAGCTAAGGAATCCGCGGAAGCGACGGTGTTATCAGACCCTCCACACAGACACAGGTACACCCACCTACTGACCTACATTTCCATTCCCAGGAAGCCATACTTAAAGGGTAACTTATAAATTAATTTTGATCAATCATCAATAAAGTTAGTTATATGGTCATACATGCAAAAACACATACCTTTAACCTCACACGGGTACACACATCTACTGACCTATACTTCCATTTCTGTGAAGCCATACTTAAAGGGTAACTATAGTCAAAAACAAATTTTGGCCAATTATTAAAAGACTATTTTTTTAACCCCCAACCTGACACAGGTACACACACCTCCTGACCTACCCATTCATTACTGTGGCAGTCATACTTAAAGGGTAACTAAAGTTAAAAACATTTTTGATCAATAATCAAAAACGTTTGTTTTTTTAACTTCCGACCTGACCCAGGTACACACACACCTACTGACCTACCTTTCCATTTCCATGGCAGCCACATTAAAGGGTAACTAATGTAAAAAAACTCATTTTGACCAATCATCAAAAAAGTTCATTTTTTAACCCCAACCTGCACAGGTACAGTACACACAACTACTGACCTAGCTTCCAGTCCCATCTACATTTCTACCCAGCCTCCCTTCCACCACCTCCATCTCTGTTCTTACCAACATTTCTAATATTACAGAACAAACAGGGTTATTCAATAAAAGTTCTTATCGTTTAAAATGGTGCTTATTTTGCCCAAACCATTCAGATGTTAGCTTTCAAATGTTAAATAAAATCTGATTGGTTGGGGCAAAACTAGCACCATTTTAAGCAATAAGAACTTTATTGAATCTCCCTGATAGACTTTCAAACCTTCTCTCCAGGCCCGGCTCACCACCTGCCCCCTAGAGCCCATTCCTCCTTTCTCATTCCCCATCTCTCATCTTTGTTTACACCAGCCCTAACGTCTCTTTTCAACTTGTCCCTATCCACAGTTACTTTCCCCTCCTCATTCAAACATGCTTTTGAATGCCCTATTCTCAAGAAAACTTCTCTTGATCCATCTGCTCTATCCAATTGCCAGCCTGTCCTCTTCTTCTCCGTTTGGATCGAAACTGTTTGAACAACATC
This sequence comes from Hymenochirus boettgeri, assembly GCA_019447015.1. Lineage (NCBI taxonomy): Eukaryota > Metazoa > Chordata > Amphibia > Anura > Pipidae > Hymenochirus > Hymenochirus boettgeri. The sequence goes on along the minus strand of CM033471.1, from coordinate 202,781,025 downwards.
AATGTGAACTGGTAAATCACTTTTCTGACTTACTGTTACTAAACCTTCACAGTGAAGGATTGATAATCTCTCGGGCCTGTGCCTTTTTTGTGTGTGTGTGTATAAATATGAATGAAATAACTGAAAGCCAGTCAGCCTAACACAACTTTTACAAACTGACAATTAACTGGTATAAACGTATTTATGTGGCAAAACACTTTCCATGTACTAGTAATCTAGTGTCATTTTTATTTTTGTACAACTGTGGATTTTATAATAATGTACAAAGAGGATTTTCTTATATATACCGTATATTCTTGAGTATAAACTGACCAGTGTATAAACCGAGGTACCTATTTTTACCTTAAAGGGCAACTAAAGCCACAGAAAAAACTGAACCAGAAGTCAGAACACCTTGATATAAAATCAGTAATCTGTGTCTTACCTCTCATTTTGATATAGGCGCTGGGAAATTTACCTAAATAACATATGGTTTGTGCTTTACTTCTCAGCATTCTAGTATCACACAGTTTGGTCAACGACCATTATGTTCTGCACATGCTCAGTCCTTTGCTATGGCACAAACCTGTCACAGTTGGTCAAACCCATTAATGATATCTAGCCAATCCTTTTACAGGACAGATAAAGCAAGGAAGCATGTGACTGAGGTCAGGAGTGTGGTCTGACACTGCACATACACAGATCCAGAAGCCAGTTCTTAACAGGCTTTGATTTACTTTAACAGAGTTTACTAAAGTGGCATTTTATAGTTTATTGGTGTATTTAGGGGGGTTGTTTTCAGATTCTGGAGTATAAAAATTGGGTTTAGTTCTCCTTTAAAAAAGGAGTAAATTGATCAATTTGATATAAAACGAGGGTAAATAATGACCACTACTGCCTTTCTGATTCTGTATTGTTTTGAAGCTTTAGTTGCCCTTTAAATGGACAGCAGAATTCCCATACAATAGTCCCATACAGTAATAGCCAAATCCAATATGGCTATTACTGTATGGGATTACTGTATGGGAATTCTGCTGTCCATTTAAAGGGCAACTAAAGCCTCAAACAATACAAAATAAGAAGGAAAGCTTTTTAACGATACAATCCTCCTGATTCTTTATTGTTTGAGGCATTAGTTGCGCTTTAAATGGACAGTAATCTCATACAATAACCCCGATTCATTGGCACTCCAGATGTTTGGAAACTACAACTCCAGCATACTTTAGTTGCTGGGAGTTGTAGTCCCAAACACCTGCAGTGGCTAGGAATTGCCACTGCAGGAATTACTGTCCCACCCCCCACCCACCACTGGAGAGCCTCCCACAGTGTTGAGTGCTTCTCCTACCTTGGACGGTCGCTCTTCTTCCTCTGCTGCTTCTTATGCTCTGCGCGCTTGCTCCGCATCCTCTGGTGGCTGACGTCACTACTCGCCGCCAGGCTCCACAAAATTCCTGCGATTCCAATGTGTGTGTGATGCAGAAGCGTGTCCGGTTTGGTAACTCAGCGATCACCATTTTTTTCCTCAATCACATGCGTTTCCATAATGGAAAATAGCTAAATCTTTGTGCAAATGTAAGACAATTCTCAGAAATTGCACACACAATCACATGCGATAACACGCGCACTTTGCTGCAAATTTTTTTACAAATTCAAGGACAGTGAGGCAGCAGCAACCTGTACCTACACAACAAATCCCAGATGTACGATCCAAAATCGTATGATGGGCCCCATAAGGTGCATAAACATTATATATAGTAAGGGGGAGCAGCCTAAGATCAATTGATCGTAAAACCGAGAATTTGTTTGTGTATGGGCCCATAAGGCTATGTGCTTCTATTAATAACTGTGCAGTCAAATGTGTCATAGCTCACACCCCTTATGCAAATAGCTATTTATGCAAATATATTTACCATTCTGTGTGAGCTGGACATTGGTATCAATATTTACTGTTCTGTGTGGGCTGGGCATATGGGCATCATATTTACCATCCTGTGTGTGCTGGGCATATGGGCATCCTTTATTTACCACTCTTTGTGAGCAGGGTAATTTGTGTAAACTAACTATTGAAGCCCCTATTTTTTTTAATTTCAGAACTTTATAAACCTCCAGCAGTAAGTGTGAGAAGGCCCTCCAGTACTACATGTTAGCCCTTCATCGCTATGTTAGCCATCAAGAGCTCCGTGTTAGCCCTCCGCACTCTGTGTTAGCCGTCCAGCACTGTGTTAGCACTCCAGCACTCTATGGTAGCCCTCCATCACTCTGCGAGCCCTCTAGCACTCTGCGTTACAGTCAGCCCTCCAGTTTATTGTCTGTACTGACATCTAACCACATCATACACTTGAACATTTTGTGGCAACAATGAAAGTAAAAAAAAAATTCCGCAGAACTCTATTAGTCAGCACTTGGTGTTATTCAGCCCTCCTTGTATTCAGCTTTCTATGTTCCGTGTTAGCCTTTAGAGCCCTGTGTTAGCCCTCTAGCATGCTGTGTTAGCCCACAATCAGCCCTCCAAATAACAGTGACAATTCTTTGTCTGTATGAGATAGGAAATTAAACCAGAGGAACGTATTCACGTAAATCACCGAATAGTGCAGTGCAGTAACAACAATATAAATACTCTGTGTTGTGCTAATTCATATGGGTTCTTAACATTCAACCTTCAGTCTTTAATCACAAAACTATTTCATGTAATCACTTTAAACATACTATATAGATATCCCATTCTCAGTGACATCATCAAAATGTGGCACATGTCTCCTGTCATTTCCCTCCTTCAATTATTACTGTATTTTGCAGTGGTTAGAAATGCCCTAGTATTAATTAATTTGCTTGAAGAGCCAAATTACTGCTCTTTCTATTTCTTCTTCTTCCGTTTTATTTTCTGCTTTTTGGACTGTATCTCCTCCACGTTTTCGAGCTAGAGACATGTAAAAATCCTCTGGATTTCAAAACAGTTTGTTTCATGTCATAAATACAAATGATAATACACCCAACCCCCCACATACACACAGGTACACCCACCTACTGACCTACCTTTCCATTCTCATGGAAGCAATACTAAAGGGTAACTATAGTCAAAAACTAATTTTGATCAATCATCAATGCGTTGGTTATATAGTCATACATGCAAAAACACATACCCCCAACCTCACATAGGTACACACACCTACTGACCTACCCTTCCATTCTCTGGAAGCAATACTTAAAGGGTAAAATAGTCAAAAAGTAATTTTGATCAATCATCAATGAACGTTGGTTATATAGTCATCATGCAAAAACACATACCCCCAACCTCACATAGGTACACACACCTAACTGACCTACCCTTCCATTCCTGTGGCAGCCTTACTTAAAGGGTAACTAAAGTAAAAAAAAAATAATTTAGATTTATGCTCAATAAAAAATAGTTTTTGTGGTTGTAACACAAAAAAAAAAGACATACCCCCTCAACCAGACCCAGGTACACACACCTACTGATCTGCTTATCCATTACTGTGGCAGCCATAATTGAAGGGTAACTAAATTCAAAAAACGAATTTAGATTTATCCTCCATAAATATAGTTTTATGGTTGTAAACACAAAAAGACATACCCCCTCAACCAGACCCAGGTACACACACCTACTGGTCTGCTTATCCATTACTTTGGCAGCCATACTTAAAGGGTTACAAAGTCAAAAAAACTAATGTTGATCAATAATCAAAAAAGGTTTTTTTTACCCCCACGTGGCAGGGTCATACACCTATTGACCTACCCCTCCATTACTGTTGCAGCCCTACCTAAAAGTAACTAATGTCAATTTTTTTTGACAAATCATCAAAAAAGTTTGTTTTTTTAACCCCAACCTGAGACAGGTACACATAACTACTGACCTACTGTTCCATTTCTGTGGCAGATATACTTATAGGGTATCTATAGTCAAAAATACATTTAGATCAATAATCAAAAAGGTTTTTTTCCAACCTGACACAGGTACATACACCAACTGACCTACTTCATGTGGCAGTCATATTCAAAGGGTAAGTAAGTAAAAAAAAAAAAAAACATTTTAAACCAAGCAGCAAAAAACTTGGTCTTTTATCCCCCAACCTGACATGATTACACACACCAACTGACCTACCTTTAATTCATGTGCCAACTTTCCCTTTCTAGTTTGCTTACTGTTATCGTTGCAGTAGAAAACCTTTTGGTAAGTACTGAAAACATTATATTGAGGAAAAAACTAAAAAGTATTAAAAATTACCACTTTTTTAAAATGCTGCTGGTATTACTATGTGTGGACATGGGATGTGTTTTCATTAGAATATCATTTGTCAGCTAAATATAAGCATGTGTATGCGGACGATACCCAAATTTACATCTCTGCCCCAGATCTCCCACGCTGACATCCCAGGTCCCCGACTGCTTAGTGCAATCTCTGCCTTTATGTCCTCCTGCTTCCTCAAACTTAACATGTACAAGACTGAACTTGTCCTTTTCCCACCCTCACGATCTGTTCCCCTCCCTAGTCTTACTATTAATATTAACAACACACCCCACATCCCATCTCGTCATGTCCGCTGCCTGGGAATAACGCTAATTCCAATCTTTCCTTTAAACCTCATGTCAATTTGCTTGCCAACTCCTGGCGGCTCCAACTCAAAAACATCCGCATCGACCTTCCTCTCGACGGAAGCTACAAAAATCCTAATCCATGCCCTAGTCATAACCCGGCTAGACTACTGCAACACACTCCTGGCACCACTTCAATATATTCTCAACTCTGCTGCCCAGCTCATTCATTTTCTTCTTGTTTCTCTAATGCCTCTCCTCTTTGTCAGTCCCTCCACTGGTTGCCCATCACGCAAAGGATCCAGTTCAAACTGCTTACCGTATCCTATAAAGCACTATCAACACAGCCCCTCATATATCTCAAAGCTGATCCAGTGATACCGTCCCAGGCGCAACCTCCACTCTGTAAAAATACCCCCTCTCATGCAACCCTGGTCACTTCTTCCCATGCCCGCATTCAGCACTTTACTCGTGCTGCCCCTCTGCTCTGAAACTCCCTTCCTCCATCTGTCCGTCACTCATCATGCCTTAACCACTTCAAAAATAACCTTAAAACCATCTCTTTAGGTAAGCATATAACCTGGCCTAACATTAGCCCTCTTACTACCCAATATGATCCAACCGCCTTTCACGCTCCACTGCCTGATTCCCGCAACCTTATGTCTCACCCCCATATCCTCTAGTCTGTAGCTCTTTGGGCAGGGTCCTCTCTTCTATTTATTATATTAGTATCACCTATGTATGTAATAAGTATGACTTTGTCTAACATGTATTACACCGTATGTAATGTATGACTATGTAACTGTAAAGCGCCACGGAAGATGTTGGTGCTATATAAATCAAAATATAATAATAATTAGATGAATATCATTTGTCAGCTAAATTTATGCATGTGCTAACTTTTCTATGTTTTTAAGAAACCCACCAGATTGCAATTCTAATTTAAACCCAGCTGTGTGTTAGTGTGTCGCACAATTAATATCTAAACTGTGATAAGGGAAAAGATGACTTGCCTTTATCCTCTCCTATATTTTTAGTGCTGTCAGGAACTTGATTCCTTTTTCTCTCAGTGATCCCTGACACTAGATCTCCTCATGTCTTGTTCAGCTCACTCCTAGTTATTATGCATGTCTCCTCTCTATTTGTCCACCCCTTCTAAACTGAGCACACCTAGAGTGTAGAACATGTGCAATGGAGATGATCAGTGCCCCTACAGCCATAAACATTCACCCAGTGATTTTGTGTTTATAGTGAAAGTAAAGCTATTTGCATAGCATAGAAAGGTAGCAGCACTGGCAGCTGTTATCACTGTGTGAATCAAGTAAGTTTGAAGGTGTGTGTATGGTGTGGGGGTGTACTTTGTAATTGATTCAGACATCCACCCTGCCATTTCAGGCTTCCGGGCAGAATGGGAAAGGGGGTAGTGACGTCACCTGTGGACGGGGCATGATGGCACGCACAGGCGGGGCTAGTGTTCTAGGGGTGGAGTGAGGTTTAGCTTAGCCAGTGTTAATCAGCCCTCCAGTTCATTACCCAGTGTGAGTCATCCCACCAGTTCATTACCCAGTGTTAGTCAGCCTACCAGTTCATTACCCAGTGTTAATCAGCCCTCCAGTTCATTACCCAGTATTAGTCAGTCCACCAGTTCATTACCCAGTGTTAGTCAGCCTACCAGTTCATTAGCCAGTGTTAATCAGCCCTCCAGTTCATTACCCAATCGAGAGAGATTTCCTTACACAATTCATTACAATTGACAGTTTAATTTACAATATACCTAACATAAATATCAAAGAATGGAACGAAATCAACCCAATGTTTATTACTGATCTGGTTAGAAACGACCAATTCCTATCCTTTGAAGAATACAGAAAAAAGTTTGTATACACAAATAAGAATGGCTACAGCAACCAAATAAAGTTTAATTAAGAAAAAAGTAAAAGTAGAAACAATTTCCAACAACCTCTAACGGTTCATTCCACCAACCCAAAAACTATAAGAAATCAATATCTCTAATATAGCTATTACACCAAAAAAACGAAACCACATTACTTCCATTTATGAACGGAATTACATATAAGGATATTGATATAGAACAATGGAAAGACTCATTGTATAACCGTTTAAACTAACCAAATGCCATCATTATGGGAAACCGACAAAAAATTATTTTATGGATTTCATCAAACTCCTTATAAATATCCAAATGGTTCCAATCATACTCCCTTCAATGCTGGAGAAATTGTACTGCAATAGGCTCCTAGAGAATATATGGTGGTCATGTACAAAAATCAGGAAATGCTGGTATAATCTTGTTATTGTTATAATCTGATATTTAAGCAACCTTAATATAACAATAATAGCCCAACCTACTCTGGCTCTACTAAATATAGACCTTAATAATTTCCTGAAAATATGGCAACAATTATCCATCACTCAGTTATGGCTCTAAAATGCCTAATTAAAAATATTGGAGAACTGAAAAAACTCCAAAAATGAAAGAAATTTTCTCCCTCTTGACATATTACATGACATATGAAAAAGCATATGCAATAACCCAACAGAAGTTTTTCTATAGAAAATGGGAAAGTTGGTATATAGACAACAGATCTTTAGTGTAATAAATAAGAGGGGGGAAAAAGGGTGAGACGCAAAATTATATTACAGGTGAAATAATTTTGTGATGTGTATAAACCTGGAATTATCAGTAGTACAAACTGTATAAAGTTTTAAGGCTTCTATTGATTAATTGTATGCTTACTCTTATCCGAATTCAAGGCCGTAAACACGGTCAGTTGTAAGAGATGATACCAAATCTGTGGAAAATTAGATATTTTACATTGAAATGTTTATTGTAAAACTCATCTGACCAATTGTAATGTTTCATTTTTATTTATATTTTAAAAATAAAAATAAAAATGTTATAAAAAAAAAAATAATTATGAAATTAAAAAATGGTACATTCTACCTACCTGCTACTTAGGAATTATACAGTGCATTCAGATTATTTATATTTTAGCTTTAGTTGTCCTTCAAAACCAAACCACTTTATTTCATATTTATAGTTTTAAAACGGTGACAAAGGCTCTGTGTAGGCAAATGCACAATAAACACAAGGATACCCTCACAATAACAAACGGGCGGTCTCCATCTTTTATTATTATTTAGGGCTAGGCCACACGGGTGGTTTCTCACATGCTGCTAATTGCGTTTTGCGATTCGTTAACAAGAATATTATGCCAGTGGTTTCAACATAGTTCAAAAATCTTGGGAAAATCACGAAGATCCGAAAATGGAACGAATGTACGGAGCTATTTTCGATATTTTTGAAAATATCTTTGAAAGTTCGAAAATCCTCGAAAATATGATCAGAGACCACTTTTCAGTTTCCGATCGTATTTTCGAAGATTTTCGAATGTTCGTGGCTATTTTCTAAAATGATCAATATAGCTCCGTACATGCGAAAATCTGCGAAAATTTGTTCCGAAGTCCCAAAATCCGGAAGATCTGTCCAGATTCGGAGGCTCTTTGGGTTTCGGAACCAAGGGGTTCTGTGTTGGATCTGATTTTGTGTCTGACCTGGATCCCACTCTAATCACATGAATGAAAAGCCTTCCAACCACGTCAAGGTAACCCCAGCCGGAAGGTCCTAACTTCTAACCTTTTTTACTTCAATTACAATTAGCAAACTTTTGCATTTTCATACTTGTGCACTGGATTCATATAGCAGGCTTTCTCACTTCCCCCCAGCCCTATGGCTTTTTAAATGAGGAAAGAGGCCATCCATCCAGTGCTTTAAATGTAAGGCATAGGACCTCCCATTAAAGGGCTGTTTTGGGGTGCTATTACCACATGGAAGCTTGATCAGAATGGTAGAATGGCAGAATGGCAATCTATGGTCTTTGCTCTAACTTTAAATGCACATTAGCAATGCTAACAGTAGAATGCTAACATTGTTTTACGGTATACTTTTCCTTTAAGGAAACAGATTTTATGCAGAGGTCATAAAATGAATACAGACATGTAAACTGGGGCAAATCATTTTTTAACTAATCACACAGTAATTAGGATTAATACCACCAATCAAACTGCTTTTTTTTTACTCTGACCTTCCTATCCCTTGTTTTTTAGCTCTGGGAGTTTTACTTTTTAAAGAGGGGGGGGCAGGGTTAGTTAGTAAAGAACTGTCAATCACCCAGCCCCTCCCCTGGCACTACATGTAGACGTATCATTGTAAAGAAAGCATATTTCTCTGTCACTGGCTAATTGATTCAGCATTAAGATCAGGAAAGGGAATAAGCATTATCTGTTTCCCTGTGCTCTTTCTGTGCAGATAAACCCAATCTGCAGTTAGCTGCTGTCTGTGTTACTTTAGCCCCAATGTAGCACTGTACCTAAAGAAATCAACACACCTCTCCCAGATTGTCTGGAGTCTCCCTCATTCTGGGGTGGTCTCCCGCACTCCCATGACTGAGAGGAGACTCTAGTCTCCTCAGTCACGCCCAATTTGCTGACCACACCCGGGAATGTCCCTAAGCTAACCTCACTCCACCCCTAGAACACTAGCCCCGCTGTGCGTGCCATCATGCCCCGTCCCCAGGTGACGTCACTCCCCCTTTCCCATTCTGCCCGGAAGCCTGAAATGGCAGGGTGGGATGTCTGAATCAATTACAAAGTACACCCCCACCCATACACACACCTTCAAACTTACTTGATTCACACAGTGATAACAGCTGCCAGTGCTGCTTACCTTTCTATTGCTATTGCAAATAGCTTTACTTTCACTATAACACAAAATCACTGGGTGAATGTTATGGGTAGGGGGCACTGATCATTCTCCATTGCACATGTTCTACACTCTAGGTGTGCCTCAGTTTAGAAGGGGTGGACAAATAGAGAGGAGACATGCATAATAACTAGGAGTGAGCTGAACAAGACATGAGGAGATCTAGTGTCAGGGATCAAGAGAGAAAAAGGAATCAAGTTCCTGACAGCACTAAAAATATAGGAGAGGATAAAGGCAAGTCATCTTTTCCCTTATCACAGTTTAGATATTAATTGTGCGACACACATGAACCCACAGCTGGGTTTAAATTAGAATTGCAATCTGGTGGGTTTCTTAAAAACATAGAAAAGTTAAGCACATGCATAAATTTAGCTGACAAATGATATTCATCTAATTATTATTATTATTATTGATTTATATAGCACCAACATCTTCCGTGGCGCTTTACAGTTACATAGTCATACATTACATACGGGTGTAATACATGTTAGACAAAGTCATACTTATTACATACATAGGTGATACATAATATAAGTAAATAGAAGAGAGGACCCTGCCCAAAGAGCTTACAGACTAGAGGATATGGGGGTGAGACATAAGGTTGCGGGAATCAGGCAGTGGAGCGTGAAAGGCGGGGGATCATATGGGTAGTAAGAGGGCTAATGTTTAGGCCAGGTTATATGCTTACCAAAGAGATGGTTTTAAGGTTATTTTTGAAGGTGTTAAGGCATGATGAGTGACGGAACAGATGGAGGAAGGGAGTTTCAAGCAGAGGGGCAGCAGAGTAAAGTGCTGAATGCGGGCATGGGAAGAGTGACCAGGGTGCATGAGAGGAGGGTATCGTTTACAGAGTGGAGGTTGCGCCTGGGACGGTATCACTGGATCAGCTTTGAGATATATAGAGGGGCTGTGTTGGAAGTGCTTTATAGGATACGGTAAGCAGTTTGAACTGGATCCTTTGCGTGATGGGCAACCAGTGGAGGGACTGACAAAGAGGAGAGGCATTAGAGAAAACAGAAGAAAAATGAATGAGCTGGGCAGCAGAGTTGAGAATATATTGAAGTGGTGCCAGGAGGGTGTTGCAGTAGTCTAGCGGGTTATGACTAGGGCATGGATTAGGATTTTGTAGCTTCCGTCGAGAGGAAGGTCGGGATGCGGATGTTTTTGAGTTGGAGCCGCCAGGAGTTGGCAAGCAAATTGACAATGAGGTTAAAGGAAAGATTGGATCTAGCGTTATTCCCAGGCAGCGGACATGACGAGATGGGGATGTGGGGTGTGTTGTTAATATTAATAGTAAGACTAGGGAGGGGAACAGATCGTGAGGGTGGGAAAAGGACAAGTTCAGTCTTGTACATGTTAAGTTTGAGGAAGCAGGAGGACATAAAGGCAGAGATGCACTAGGCAGTCGGGGACCTGGGATGTCAGCGTGGGGAGATCTGGGGCAGAGATGTAAATTTGGGTATCGTCCGCATACACATGCTTATATTTAGCTGACAAATGATATTCTAATGAAAACACATCCCATGTCCACACATAGTAATAACAGCAGCATTTTAAAAAAGTGGTAATTTTTAATACTTTTTAGTTTTTTCCTCAATATAATGTTTTCAGTAATTACCAAAAGGTTTTCTACTGCAACGATAACAGTAAGCAAACTAGAAAGGGAAAGTTGGCAATGAATTAAAGGTAGGTCAGTTGGTGTGTGTAATCATGTCAGGTTGGGGGATAAAAGACCAAGTTTTTTGCTGCTTGGTTAAAATGTTTTTTTTTTTTACTATACTACCCTTTGAATATGACTGCCACATGAAGGTAGGTCAGTTGGTGTATGTACCTGTGTCAGGTTGGAAAAAAACCTTTTTGATTATTGATCTAAATGTATTTTTGACTATAGATACCCTATAAGTATATCTGCCACAGAATGGAACAGTAGGTCAGTAGTTATGTTGTACCTGTCTCAGGTTGGGGGTTAAAAAAACAAACTTTTTTGATGATTTGTCAAAAAAAATTGACATTAGTTACTCTTAGGTAGGGCTGCAACAGTAATGGAGGGGTAGGTCATAGGTGTATGAACCCGTGCCACGTGGGGGTTAAAAAAACAACCTTTTTTGATTATTGATCAACATTAGTTTTTTGACTTTAGTAACCCTTTAAGTATGGCTGCCAAAGTAATGGATAAGCAGACCAGTAGGTGTGTGTACGGGTCTGGTTGAGGGGGTATGTCTTTTTTTGTTTACAACCATAAAACTATATTTTATGGAGGATAAATCTAAATTCGTTTTTTGAATTTAGTTACCCTTCAATTATCGCTGCCACAGTAATGGATAAGCAGATCAGTAGGTGTGTGTACCTGGGTCTGGTTGAGGGGGTATGTCTTTTTTTGTGTTTACAACCACAAAACTATTTTTTATTGAGCATAAATCTAAATTATTTTTTTTTTACTTTAGTTACCCTTTAAGTAAGGCTGCCACAGGAATGGAAGGGTAGGTCAGTAGGTGTGTGTACCTATGTGAGGTTGGGGGTATGTGTTTTTGCATGTATGACTATATAACCAACGTTCATGATGATTGATCAAAATTAGTTTTTGACTATAGTTACCCTTTAAGTATTGCTTCCATGAGATGGAAGGGTAGGTCAGTAGGTGTGTGTACCTATGTGAGGTTGGGGGTATGTTTTTTGCATGTATGACTATATAACCAACGTTCATTGATGATTGATCAAAATTAGTTTTTGACTTAGTTACCCTTAAGTATTGCTTCCATGAGAATGGAAAGGTAGGTTAGGTCAGTAGGTGGGTGTACCTGTGTGTATGTGGGGGGTTGGGTGTATTATCATTTGTATTTATGACCATGAAACAAACTGTTTTGAAATCCAGAGGATTTTTACATGTCTCTAGCTCGAAAACTGTGGGAGGAGATACAGTCCAAAAAAGCAGAAGAAATAAAACGGAAGAAGAAGAAATAGAAAGAGCAGTAATTTGGCTCTTCAAGCCAAATTAATAATACTAGGGCATTTCTAACCACTGCAAAATACAGTAATAATTGAAGGAGGAAATGACAGGAGACATGTGCCACATTTTGATGATGTCACTGAGAATGGGATATCTAATAGTATGTTTAAAGTGATTACATGAAATAGTTTTGTGATTAAAGACTGAAGGTGAATGTTAAGAACCCAATATGAATTTAGCACAACACAGAGTATTATATTTGTTGTTACTGCACTGCACTATTCGGTTGATTTACGTGAATACGTTCCTCTGGTTTAATTCCTATCTCATACAGACAAAGAATTGTCACTGTTATTTGGAGGGCTGATTGGGGGGCTAACACAGCATGCTAGAGGGCTAACACAGGGCTCTTAAAGGCTAACACGGAACATAGAAAGCTGAATAGCAAGGAGGGCTGAATAACACCAAGTGCTGACTAATAGAGTTCTGCGGAATTTTTTTTTTACTTTACATTGTTGCCACAAAATGTTCAAGTGTATGATGTGGTTAAGATGTCAGTAACAGACTAATAAACTGGAGGGCTGACTGTAACGCAGAGTGCTAGAGGGCTAACCAGAGTGATGGAGGGCTACCATAGAGTGCTGGAGGGCAACACAGTGCTGGACGGCTAACACAGAGTGCTGGAGGGCTAACACGGAGCTCTTGATGGTAACAAAGTAGCGATGAAGGGCTAACATGTAGTACTGGAGGGCCTTCTCACACTTACTGCTGAGAGTTTATAAAGTTCTGAAAGTTAAAAAAAATAGGGGCTTCAATAGTTAGTTTACAAAATTACCCTGCTCACAAAGAGTGGTAAATAAAGGATGCCCATATGCCCAGCACACACAGGATGGTAAATATGATGCCCATATGCCCAGCCCACACAGAACAGTAAATATATGATACCAATATGTCCAGCTCACACAGAATGGTAAATATATTTGCATAAATAGCTATTTGCATAAAGGGGTGGAGCTATGACACATTTGACTGCACAGTTATTAATAGAAGCACATAGCCTTATGGGGCCCATACACAAACAAATTCTCGGTTTTCGATCAATTGATCTTTAGGCTGCTCCCCCTTACTATATTATTAATGTTATTGCACCTTATGGGGCCCATCATACGATTTTGGGATCGTACATCTGGGATTTGCTTGTGAGGTACAGGTTGCTGCCTGTCACTGTCCTTGAATTTGTAAAAAATTTGCAGCAAAGTGCGCGTGTTATCGCATGTGATTGTGTGTGCAATTTCTGAGAATTGTCTTACATTTGCACAAAGATTTAGCTATTTTCCATTATGGAAACGCATGTGATTGAGGAAAAAAATGGTGATCGCGTGAGTTACCAAACCGGACACGCTTCTGCAATCAACACACACATTGGAATCGCAGGAATTTTGTGAGGCTGGCGGCGAGTAGTGACGTCAGCCACCAGAGGATGCGGAGCAGAGGCAGAGCATAAGAAGCAGAGCAGGGAGAGAAGAGCGACCGTCCAAGGTAGAGAAGGCAACTCAACACTGTGGGAGGCTCTCCGAGTGGTGGGTGGGGGGTGGGGCAGTAATTCTGCAGTGGCAATTTCTAGCCACTGCAGGTGTTTGGGAACTACAACTCCAGCAACTAAAGTATGCTGGGAGTTGTAGTTTCCCAAACATCTGGAGTGCCAATGAATCGGGGTTATTGTATGAGATTACTGTCCATTTAAAGCGCAACTAATGCCTCAAACAATAAAGAATCAGGAGGATTGTATCGTTAAAAAGCTTTCCTTCTTATTTGTATTGTTTGAGGCTTTAGTTGCCCTTTAAATGGACAGCAGAATTCCCATACAGTAATCCCATACAGTAATAGCCATATTGGATTTGGCTATTACTGTATGGGACTATTGTATGGGAATTCTGCTGTCCATTTAAAGGGCAACTAAAGCTTCAAAACAATACAGAATCAGAAAGGCAGTAGTGGTCATTATTTACCCTCGGTTTATATTCAAATGATCAATTTACTCCTTTTTTAAAGGAGAACTAAACCCAATTTTTAACTCCAGAATCTGAAACAACCCCCCTAAATACACCAATAAACTATAAAATGCCACTTTAGTAAACTCGTTAAAGTAAATCAAAGCCTGTTAAGAACGGCTTCTGGATCTGTGTATGTGCAGTGTCAGACCACACCTCCTGACCTCAGTCACATGCTTCCTTGCTTTATCTGTCCTGTAAAAGGATTGGCTAGATATCATAATGGGTTTGACCAACTGTGACAGGTTTGTGCCATAGCAAAGGACTGAGCATGTGCAGAACATAATGGTCGTTGACCAAACTGTGTGATACTAGAATGCTGAGAAGTAAAGCACAAACCATATGTTATTTTAGGTAAATTTCCCAGCGCCATATCAAAATGAGAGGTAAGACACAGATTACTGATTTTATATCAAGGTGTTCTGACTTCTGGTTCAGTTTTTTTCTGTGGCTTTAGTTGCCCTTAAGGTAAAAAAGGTACCTCGGTTTATACACTGGTCAGTATATCTCAAGAATATACGGTATATATAAGAAGAAATCCTCTTGTTAACATTATTATTAAAATCCACAGTTGTACAAAAATAAAAATGACACTAGATTACTAGTACATGGAAAGTGTTTTGCCACATAAATACAGTTTATACCAGTTAATTGTCAGTTTGTAAAAGTTGTGTTAGGTGACTGGCTTTCAGTTATTTCATTCATATTATACACACACACACAAAAAAGGCACAGGCCCGAGAGATTATCAATCCTTCACTGTGAAGGTTTAGTAACAGTAAGTCAGAAAAGTGATTTAACAGTTCAGCATTGATGTTGTTCAAACAGTTTCGATCCAAACGGGAGAGAAGAGAAAAGGCTGGCAATTGGATAGAGCAGATGGATCAAGGAAGTTTTTTGAGAATAGGGCATTCAAAAGCATGTTTGAATGAGGAGGGGAAAGTAACTGTGGATAGGGACAAGTTGAAAAGAGACGTTAGGGCTGGTTGAAAAAGATGAGAGATGGGGAATGAGAAAGGAGGGAATGGGCTCTAGGGGGCAGGTGGTGAGCCGGGCTTGGAGAGAAGGTTTGAAAGTCTATCAGGGAGATTCAATAAAGTTCTTATTGCTTAAAATGGTGCTAGTTTTGCCCCAACCAATCAGATTTTATTTAACATTTGAAAGCTAACATCTGAATGGTTTGGCAAAATAAGCACCATTTTAAACGATAAGAACTTTTATTGAATAACCCTGTTTGTTCTGTAATATTAGAAATGTTGGTAAGAACAGAGATGGAGGTGGTGGAAGGGAGGCGGGTAGAAATGTAGATGGGACTGGAAGCTAGGTCAGTAGTTGTGTGTACTGTACCTGTGTCAGGTTGGGGTGTTAAAAAATGAACTTTTTTGATGATTGGTCAAAATGAGTTTTTTTGACATTAGTTACCCTTTTTAATGTGGCTGCCATGGAAATGGAAAGGTAGGTCAGTAGGTGTGTGTGTACCTGGGGAGGTCGGAGTTAAAAAAACAAACGTTTTTGATTATTGATCAAAAAATGTTTTTAACTTTAGTTACCCTTTAAGTATGACTGCCACAGTAATGAATGGGTAGGTCAGGAGGTGTGTGTACCTGTGTCAGGTTGGGGGTTAAAAAAATAGTCTTTTAATAATTGGCCAAATATTTGTTTTTTGACTTAGTTACCCTTTAAGTATGGCTGTCACAGAAATGGAAGTATAGGTCAGTAGATGTGTGTACCCGTGTGAGGTTAAAGGTATGTGTTTTTGCATGTATGACCAATAACTAACTTTTATTGATGATTGATCAAAATAATATTATAAGTTACCCTTTAAGTATGGCTTCTTGGGAATGGAAATGTAGGTCAGTAGGTGGGGTGTACCTGTGTCTGTGTGGAGGGTCTGATAACACCGTAACGCTTCCGCGGATTCCTTAGCTAGAAGATAGCACACTTTTTCTATATGCCCCGCACGTCTGTACCGAATTTCATGTCTCTAGCTCCAAAGCTGTGGGAGGAGATACGGTCCAAATTAAACTGAAGAAGAAGAAATACAAAGAACAGTAATTTGACCCTTCAAGACAAATTAATAATGTTACTACGTGAAAATCACTTTATAATCCAGAATCCCTCTGTGTTCTTACAAACACAGGGGTAAAACCCTGATTTGAAAATGTATGCTCTTTGGCTCATTTTATTTGAATGCATTAAGGTACTTTGGTAGGGGTTCTTCTTTCAGTATTGTGGTGCAAATCCCCATTGTGTGCAAATCACCATTAAAGGGCAAGTCCACTCAAAAAATCTTTTTTCTAAAATGTAGATTACCCCCCAAACTCCACTTTTGTGATATTGTTTCCAAAGAAGTTCCTGCACTTTCTTACCTGACCTGGTCCCTCACCATCTAGGTGTCGCCCCCTGCTCCGTTTCGAGCTCGTTTTGAGCAAAAACAGGAGCAGGGGACTTCTGCGCTGACAGCAGATTTACTTCTGGTCGTGACTGTCAGGCGATTGGGCGTGACGTCATGCGGCGATGGACCAGGTCAGGAGTAGGAAGTTCAGAGGTCTTTTGAAACTTTGAATAACATGAAAGTAGGGTTTGGGGGTAATCTACCTTCAGAAGTTTTTTTCAGTGGACATGCCCTTTGAAATACAATGGATAATAAAAAATTAAACTTCAAAGTGATTTTTTTTCTTCTTTAGCGATGTAGTAAGACCTGGCTGAAGAATGTTACAATGGAACTTAATGTCTGAAAAGTAATTAAACCCAGTAATATTTACAGTGTTTATTGCTACAATCCAGTCTTTTATGTCTGGTTTACCATTTATTGTAGCTGTGATGACAGTTGCTGTCATTTTTTACATGTGATGTTTTATTTTGCAAGAATTACCTGTCATTTTCTACCAGACCTGAATTATTTTTTAAACTAACTACCAAATAGACAATATTAACATGCGCTAAACTGGGGAAAAACCAAGGCCTTTGCTAAATTGTAAACTCATCTGTAGAAGAAAGCTCAATCTGAAACATTAAATCCTCTGCAGTCACTACTGAAGTAGAATTAAAGGGACTTCTGATCACAAAATTAGAACATTCACAAGAGACAATATAAAAGTTCTCAGCAGCATTCTCCTCCTCCTAGATGTATCAGTCTCAGGGGAGGACTAGGACCTTTTAGCCTGGGGGGCAAATACAACCAAGTTACCTTTTACTGTAGATTGCGGCTGACCTTATGATTCTCCTTCATTGCCTGTGCACTGCCATTGTTTATTTCATCTCGGGTGGTGGGCAGCAGCAGCAGGGCAATCAAAAGCCTACTTCCCAATATTTTGAAATGCAAAAGAGGGACAAATTAGAAAGATTTCTAATTTGTCGTGGTTGTGGTCAAAGATTTTTGACCACACCCATTTTATTTAGATTACACCAATTAAAAGACCTCTTTTCCCATTTCACATTGTTGCCTAAAATTTTTTAAAGTGTATGATGTGTTTAAGATAACACGTAACAGACTAAGAAACTGGAAGGCTAACAACTCTGGCTAATGAACTGGTGGGCTGACTAACACTGGTAATGAACTGTGTGGACTGACTAACACTAGGTAAGGAACTGGTGGGGTGACTAACACTGGGTAATGAACTGGTGGACTGGACTAACACGAGTAATGAAATGGAGGGCTGACTAACATTGGGTAATGAACTGGAGGGCTGATTAACACTGGCTAATGAACTGGTGGGCTGACTAACACTGGGTAATGAACTGGTGGACTGACTAATACTGGGTAATGAACTGGGTGGATGACTAACATTGGGTAATGAACTGGAGGGCTGACTCCACTGGTAATGAACTGGGGGCTGATTAACAATGGCGTAATTAACTGGTGGGCTGACTAACACTGGGTAATGAACTGGTGGAGCTGACAACACTGGGTAATGAAACTGGGGGCTGACTAACACTGGGTAAGGAACTGGAGGGCTGACTAACAGCCCTCCAGTTCATTACCCAATGTTAGTCAGCCCTCCAGTTCATTACCCAGTGTTAGTCAGCCCACCAGTTCATTCAGCCCTCCAGTTCATTACCCAGTGTTAGTCAGCCCACCAGTTCATTACCCAGTGTTAGTCAGTCCACCAGTTCATTACCCAGGGTTAGTCAGCCCACCAGTTAATTAGCCAGTGTTAATCAGCCCTCCAGTTCATTACCCAGTGTGAGTCATTAGCCAGTGTTAATCAGCCCTCCAGTTCATTACCCAGTGTGAGTCAGCCCTCCAGTTCATTACCCAATGTTAGTCATCCCACCAGTTCATTACCCAGTATTAGTCAGTCCACCAGTTCATTACCCAGTGTTAGTCAGCCCACCAGTTCACCAGTTCATTACCCAGTGTTAGTCAGCCCACCAGTTCATTAGCCAGTGTTAATCAGCCCTCCAGTTCATTACCCAAAAGAAGGAACTCATGGAAGCATACTTAAAGGGTACTATATCAAAAAGTAATTTTGATCAATCATCAATGAACGTTGGTTATATAGTCATCATGCAAACACATACCCCCAACCTCACATGGTACACACACCTACTGACCTACCCTTCCATTCCTGTGGCAGCCTTACTTAAAGGGTAACTAAAGTAAAAAAAAATAATTTAGATTTATGCTCAATAAAAAATAGTTTTTGTGGTTGTAAACACAAAAAAGACATACCCCCTCAACCAGACCCAGGTACACACACCTACTGATCTGCTTATCCATTACTGTGGCAGCCATAATTGAAGGGTAACTAAATTCAAAAAACGAATTTAGATTTATCCTCCATAAAATATAGTTTTATGGTTGTAAACACAAAAAGACATACCCCCTCAACCAGACCCAGTTACACACACCTACTGGTCGTGCTTATCCATTACTTTGGCAGCCATACTTAAAGGGTTACTAAAGTCAAAAAAACTAATGTTGATCAATAATCAAAAAAGGTTTTTTTTAACCCCCACGTGGCACGGGTTCATACACCTATTGACCTACCCCTCCATTACTGTTGCAGCCCTACCTAAAGAGTAACTAATGTCAATTTTTTTTGACAAATCATCAAAAAAGTTTGTTTTTTTAACCCCCAACCTGAGACAGGTACACATAACTACTGACCTACTGTCCATTTCTTTCTGTGGCAGATATACTTATAGGGTATCTATAGTCAAAAATACATTTAGATCAATAATCAAAAAAGGTTTTTTTCCAACCTGACACAGGTACATACACCAACTGACCTACCTTCATGTGGCAGTCATATTCAAAGGGTAAGTATAGTAAAAAAAAAAAAACATTTTAACCAAGCAGCAAAAAACTTGGTCTTTTATCCCCCAACCTGACATGATACACACACCAACTGACCTACCTTTAATTCATGTGCCAACTTTCCCTTTCTAGTTTGCTTCTGTTATCGTTGCAGTGAAAACCTTTTGGTAAGTACTGAAAACATTATATTGAGGAAAAAACTAAAAAGTATTAAAAATTACCACTTTTTTAAAATGCTGCTGTTATTACTATGTGTGGACATGGATGTTTTTTCATTAGAATATCATTTGTCAGCTAAATATAGCATGTGTATGCGGACGATACCCAAATTAACATCTCTGCCCCAGATCTCCCCACGCTGACATCCCAGGTCCCCGACTGCCTTAGTGCAATCTCTGCCTTTATGTCCTCCTGCTTCCTCAAACTTAACATGTACAAGACTGAACTTGTCCTTTTCCCACCCTCACGACTGTTCCCCTCCCTAGTCTTACTATTAATATTAACAACACACCCACATCCCCATCTCGTCATGTCCGCTGCCTGGGAATAACCTAGATTCCAATCTTTCCTTTAAACCTCATGTCAATTTGCTTGCCAACTCCTGGCGGCTCCAACTCAAAAACATCCGCATCCGACCCTTCCTCTCGACGGAAGCTACAAAAATCCTAATCCATGCCCTAGTCATAACCCGGCTAGACTACTGCAACACACTCCTGGCACCACTTCAATTATTCTCAACTCTGCTGCCCAGCTCATTCATTTTTCTCTTGTTTCTCTAATGCCTCTCCTCTTTGTCAGTCCCTCCACTGGTTGCCCATCACGCAAAGGATCCAGTTCAAACTGCTTACCGTATCCTATAAAGCACTATCCAACACAGCCCCTCTATATATCTCAAAGCTGATCCAGTGATACCGTCCCAGGCGCAACCTCCACTCTGTAAACAATACCCTCCTCTCATGCACCCTGGTCACTTCTTCCCTGCCCGCATTCAGCACTTTACTCGTGCTGCCCCTCTGCTCTGAAACTCCCTTCCTCCATCTGTCCGTCACTCATCATGCCTTAACACCTTCAAAAATAACCTTAAAACCATCTCTTTAGGTAAGCATATAACCTGGCCTAACATTAGCCCTCTTACTACCCAATATGATCCAACCCGCCTTTCACCGCTCCACTGCCTGATTCCCCAACCTTATGTCCTCCCCCCATATCCTCTAGTCTGTAAGCTCTTTGGGCAGGGTCCTCTCTTCTATTTACTTATATTATGTATCACCTATGTATGTAATAAGTAGGACTTTGTCTAACATGTATTACACCGTATGTAATGTATGACTATGTAACTGTAAAGCGCCACGGAAGATGTTGGTGCTATAAAATCAATAATAATATAATAATTAGATGAATATCATTTGTCAGCTAAATTTATGCATGTGCTTAACTTTTCTATGTTTTTAAGAAACCCACCAGATTGCAATTCTAATTTAAACCCAGCTGTGTGTTCAGTGTGTCGCACAATTAATATCTAAACTTGATAAGGGAAAAGATGACTTGCCTTTATCCTCTCCTATATTTTTAGTGCTGTCAGAACTTGATTCCTTTTTCTCTCAGTGATCCCTGACACTAGATCTCCTCATGTCTTGTTCAGCTCACTCCTAGTTATTATGCATGTCTCCTCTCTATTTGTCCACCCCTTCTAAACTGAGGCACACCTAGAGTGTAGAACATGTGCAATGAGATGATCAGTGCCCCCTACAGCCAATACATTCACCCAGTGATTTTGTGTTATAGTGAAAGTAAGCTATTTGCAATAGCAATAGAAAGGTAAGCAGCACTGGCAGCTGTTATCACTGTGTGAATCAAGTAAGTTTGAAGTGTGTGTATGGTGGGGGTGTACTTTGTAATTGATTCAGACATCCCACCCTGCCATTTCAGGCTTCCGGGCAGAATGGGAAAGGGGGAGTGACGTCACCTGGGGACGGGCATGATGGCACGCACAGGCGGGGCTAGTGTTCTAGGGGTGGAGTGAGGTTAGCTTAGGGACATTCCCAGGGTGTGGTCAGCAAATGGGGCGTGACTGAGGAGACTAGAGTCTCCTCTCAGTCATGGGAGTGCGGGAGACCACCCCAGAATGAGGGAGACTCCAGGACAATCTGGGAGAGGTGTGTTGATTTCTTTAGGTACAGTGCTACATTGGGGCTAAAGTAACACAGACAGCAGCTAACTGCAGGATTGGGTTTATCTGCACAGAAAGAGCACAAGGAAACAGATAATGCTTATTCCCTTTCCTGATCTTAATGCTGAATCAATTAGCCAGTGACAGAGAAATATGCTTTACTTTACAGAATGGATAGCGTCTACATGTAGTGTGCCAGGGGGAGGGGCTGGGTGATTGACAGTTCTTTACTAACTAACCCTGCCCCGCCCTCTTTAAAAAGTAAAACTCCCAGAGCTAAAAAACAAGGGATAGGAAGGTCAGAGTAAAAAAAAGCAGATTTAAGATTGGTGGTAATTAATCCTAATTACTGTGTGATTAGTTAAAAAATGATTTGCCCCAGTTTACATGTCTGTATTCATTTTATGACCTCTGCATAAAATCTTTTTCCTTAAAGGAAAAGTATACCGTAAAACAATTGTTAGCATTCTACTGTTAGCATTGCTAATGTGCATTTAAAGTTAGAGCAGAAGACCATAGATTGCCATTCTGCCATTCTAACCATTCTGATCAAGCTTCCATGTGGTAATAGCACCCCAAAACAGCCCTTTAATGGAGGTCCTATGCCTTACATTTAAAGCACTGGATGGATGGCCTCTTTCCTCATTTAAAAAGCCGTAGGGCTGGGGGAAGTGAGAAAGCCTGCTATATGGATCCAGTGCACAAGTATGAAAATGCAAAAGTTTGCTAATTGTAATTGAAGTAAAAAAGTTAGAAGTTAGGACCTTCCAGGCTGGGGTTACCTTGACGTGGTTGGAAGGCTTTTCATTCATGTGATTAGAGATGGGATCCAGGTCAGACACAAATCAGATCCAACACAGAACCCCTTGGTTCCGAAACCCAAAAGAGCCGTCCGAATCTGGACAGATCTTCCGGATTTTGGGACTTCGGAACAAATTTTCGCAGATTTTCGCATGTACTGAGCTATATTGATCATTTTAGAAATAGCCACGAACATTCGAAAATCTTCGAAAATACGATCGAAACTGAAAAGTGGTCTCTGATCATATTTTCGAGGATTTTCGAACTTTCAAAGATATTTTCAAAAATTATCGAAATATACTCCGTACATTCGTTCCATTTTCGGATCTTCGTGATTTTCCCAAGATGTTTGAACTATGTTGAAACCACTGGCATATATTCTGTGTTAACGAATCGCAAAACGCAATTAGCAGCATGAGAGAAACACACCCGTGTGGCCTAGCCCTAAATATAATAAAAGATGGAGACCGCCCGTTTGTTATTGTGAGGGTATCCTTGTGTTTATTGTGCATTTGCCTACACAGAGCCTTTGTCACCGTTTTAAAACTATAAATATGAAATAAAGTGGTTTGGTTTTGAAGGACAACTAAAGCTAAATATAAATAAGTCTGAATGCACTGTATAATTCCTAAGTAGCAGGTAGGTAGAATGTACCATTTTTTAATTTCATAATTATTTTTTTTTTTATAACATTTTTATTTTTATTTTATAATAATATAATAAAAAATGAAACATTACAATTGGTCAGAATGAGTTTTTACAATAAACATTTCAATGTAAAATATCTAATTTTCCACAGATTTGGTATCATCTCTTACACCTGACCGTGTTTCGGCCTTGAATTCTGGATAGAGTAATCATACAATTAATCAATAGAAGCCTTAAAACTTTATACAGTTTGTACTACTGATAATTCCAGGTTTATACATCACAAAATTATTTCACCTGTAATATAATTTTGCGTCTCACCCTTTTTCCCCCCTCTTATTTATTACACTAAAGATCTGTTTGTCTATATACCAACTTTCCCATTTTCTATAGAAAAACTTCTGTTGGGTTATTTGCATATGCTTTTTCATATGTCATGTAAGTCAAGAGGAGAAAATTTCTTTCATTTTTGGAGTTTTTTCAGTTCTCCAATATTTTATAATTAGGCGTTTTAGAGCCATAACTGAGTGATGATAATTGTTGCCATATTTTCTGGGAAATTATTAAGGTCTATATTTAGTAGAGCCAGAGTAGGTTGGGCTATTATTGTTATATTAAGGTTGCTTAAATATCAGATTATAACAGATAACGATATACCAGCATTTCCTGATTTTTGTACATGACCACCATATATTCTCTAGGAGCCTATTGCAGTACAATTTCTCCAGCATTGAAGGGAGTATGATTGGAACCATTTGGATATTTTATAAGGAGTTTGATGAAATCCATAAAATAATTTTTTGTCGGTTTCCCATAATGATGGCATTTGGTTAGTTTAAACGGTATATACAATGAGTCTTTCCATTGTTCTATATCAATATCCTTATATGTAATTCCGTTCATAAATGGAAGTAATGTGGTTTCGTTTTTTTGGTGTAATAGCTATATTAGAGATATTGATTTTCTTATAGTTTTTGGGTTGGTGGAGTGATCCGTTAGAGTGTTTTTGGAAATTGGTTTCTACTTTTACTTTTTTCTTAATTAACTTTTTATTTGGTTGTACTGTAGCCATTCTTATTTGTGTATACAAACTTTTTTTCTGTATTTCTTCAAGGATAGGAATTGGTCGTTTCTAACCAGATCAGTAATAACCTTGGGTTGATTTCGTTCCATTCTTTATATTTATGTTAGGTATATTGTAAATTAAACTGTCAATTGTAATGAATTGTGTAAGGGAACTTTTAAGATTGTGTGATTTAATTATTACTTTCCAATTTTCAAGTCTCTAGTGATGTCAGAGAGAAATTTGGCAGTTTGGGATTGAACATCAGAGCACCGAGCAGAGCCGGTAAGTTTTTGTTTTCAGTAGACTTTTCTTCTATTTCCACCCAAATTTTGTGTTTTTTTTCAGGATGGGATCAAATTATGTTGGTATAGTTTCGATGAGTGGTTGGTTAATTTAATTCCCAGATATGTTAAATTTTCTGTTTCCATTTATATGCATATTTGGATTTAAGGAATAGTTGTAGAGTAGTAGAATTTTTTATAGCTAGAATTGAGGATTTTGATTAGTTTATTTTATAATAAGAGATATGGCTAAACTGCTTTAGTATGTTTTGTATATTGGAGAGAGGTAATCGGTTTGGTGATGGTAAGGGTGATGAAGTAAGGTTGTATTCTTGTACTAGAATTTTTGAATACTTTTCAGGTCTGTATTTAAATGAAATGGGTCTAAAATTTGATGTTTTAGTTGGTTCTTTTGTCCTGTTTTGGTATTGGAATAATAATGGCTGGAGTCATTTCAGCTGGGAATTCTCCTTTTTCAATTGCATAATTGTACACTTTTTGTAGGTAAGGGGTTATTGTGTCTATATATGTTTTATAATTCGTTAATAAATATTTTGTCCTGGTGCTTTGTTGTTTGGGAGAGCAAATATGGCTTTGTTTATTTCCGATTTTTGAATAGGGTTACTAATATTTTTTAATTGCGATCTGTTTGAGTTTTAGGTTTATAGAGTTTAGGAATGATTGTAGGTTTTCTTTATTGTGTTGTTTTGTGTTGGGATCTATGTTCAAATTGTAAAGTTTGGAAAATAATTTGCAAATAAATTTGCTATATCTTGAGGGTTATATATCTTACCGTTTTTATCTTCTGAATATATGGATTTTTTTGTCTTGGTTATGTGATTTTTTAATTTGTTTGCTGTAGTTTGCTTGCTTTGGGGCCTTGAGAATAATAGCTTAGCTTCAATCTACGTGTAAATTTGTCAAATTCGTACATCTTGTGTTGGTGTAATTGTAGCTTTAGTTTTTGTAGTTTTTGGTACTGTATATACTCGAGTATAAGCCACCTGATTATAAGCCGAGGTACCCTTTTTACCTTAAAAGTAGGGAAATTGATTGACTCGAGTATAAGCCGAGGTTAGGAACTATGACCACTACTGCCTTCAGTATTGTTTGAGTCTTAAGTTGCCCTTAACATAGTGCCTTTTCATAACTATAAAG
Source organism: Hymenochirus boettgeri (assembly GCA_019447015.1). NCBI lineage: Eukaryota > Metazoa > Chordata > Amphibia > Anura > Pipidae > Hymenochirus > Hymenochirus boettgeri. The sequence continues at coordinate 202,755,327 of CM033471.1, read as the reverse complement.
TGCATATAACATACATATAAAAATCTTCCAAGTGTACAAATAATATTATAAAACTCATGTGAGTGCATGTAGTGACATTCCTATATACCCCCTTCCCTCCCTCCCCTGAGAGTCCCCCAGTTGGTCCTTACCCCGAAGCTGCACTACTCATGTGAGTGCATGTGTGACATTCCTATATAGCCCCCTTCCCTCCTTCCCTCCCTCCCCTGAGAGTCCCCCCAGTTGGTCCTTACCCACGCTGCACTCCAGGATGATCGCCGTCTCCTTATGGCCAAATCCGGCTGCCGCACGCTGGATAAGTCCTGTGGATTTGCCGCTGACGTCACTACTCGGCGCCTCTCACAGCCTGGCCCGAGTAGTGACATCAGCCGCAAACCCACAGGACGTACCCAGCGTGCGGTAGCGGATTTGTCCATAAGGAGACGACGATCATCCTGGATTGCGCTTCGTGGACCTTGACTCGAGTATAAGCCGAGGTAAGGTTTTTAGGTTTTATTTTTAAAACCTAAAAACCTCGGCTTATACTCGAGTATATACGTATAATCTCTTGTTTTGGTTTGTTTTTATGAGTTTCTTCTAGGGATCTTATTTGATCACAAATTTCTGTTCTATGTTTATTGTTTTTTTTTCTAAATGTTGATGCTATTTTGATGAGAATGCCTCTCATGTAGGCCTATGTGTGTTCCAAATGGAGAAAGGAGATATATTTTCTGTGTCAGTTGCTCAAAGTAATTTTTTAGCTCTGTTTTTATTTGTTCTTTATATTCGGGAATACTAAGGAGGTAAGGGTTTAGTTTCCATAGGAATGTGTTTGGTGTGCTATTTTCATCTTTAATTGAAATTGTTACTGGTGCATGATCGGATATAGTTCTTATACCTATAGATGCTCTTTCTGTTTTTTGTCTTAACCATTTATCTAGTAGAATCATATCAATTCTTGAAAAGGTATTATGTGTTGTGGAATATATAGTGTAGTCTTGATCTAAAGGGTGGAGTGATCTCCATGAGTCATAAAATCTTCAGTTTTAAGAATGTTTCTCAAGGAGATATCTGGATTTTTTTTCTTTTTGCATGTTGAGTCTATATAATTGTCGAGGGTTAGATTTAAGTCACCGCATATTTTTAAATTTGGGTATGGTTGTTTTTTAACTTTGTTAATTACTTTTTAATAAATTTACTTTGTCCAGTGTTGGGTATGTATATATTACTATTATATATTTCTATTGCTTATGTTACAGTCTAGAATTATGTATCTTCCTAATTTGTCTGTTATAACTGGTTTTCCTGAAGGATAAAATCTTTGATTATAATCAAGTACCTCTTTTTTTCTTTCCACAAGTGGATTGGTAGATTTTAGAGTATTTTTTATGCCGGAAAAGGTGTGAGTGTTGTGGTTGGAGATGGTGTTTCTTGTAGGCAGATCATTTCTGCTTGTTGTAGACAATTTCTTTCCTTTATTGTATCTTTTGTAAGGTGAGTTTAATCCTCTTATTATATGTCATTATTTTAATTACCATATGATATTGAAGAATATTGGTTTGAAGGTTCTTACATGTTTGTATTTCTTTTTCCTTTGGTTTGGTATATAGGGTGAGTTTTAGAGGCTGTGATTTTATGTGGGTGAGAGTAAGGCTTTTTATATAGTTTCAGTAGTACTATAAAACATTTTGTATTTGTTATTTTAATCTTCTAAATTCAAAATATTTAAAGTGCAAGAAATTATGAACATAAATTAACTTAACCATAATCATTTGCTTTTGTTTTGTACTCAGTTTCTCAAGTTTAAGATTTATACCAAGCAACATATACATAAACATAATAGTCACATGAAGTTAAGTTAACATAAGTTAAGTTAACATGAAGTTAAGTTACACATGAAGTTAAGTTTACCACTATCTTATGGTAACTTTGGAGCATTTGACTTGCTTACCATTATCTAATATTATGTACCTAGATTCCTATAAGAGGGAAAGAGAAAGAGAGAGGTGAAAAAGCATAGCAGTAGAATGTCTATATAACATTTATGTTCTTTGTTTTGAGTTTCCAACATTTAATAACATTAATAACGAACAATATTATATATATACAATACATTCGCATTATATTGCATTCATATCCATATCATTACATTTTTATAATATTCCTATACACACTCCAAGACATAATCGTAAATCATTCATATTACTATTTACCTGGTTTAAACATATTCAGGGAGATTCAATAAAAGTTCTTATCATTTAAAATGGTGCTAATTTGCCCCACCCAATCAGAACTTATGTAACATTTGAAAGCTAACATCTGATTGGATGGGTCAAAATTAGCACCATTTTAAACGATAAGAACTTTTATTGAATAACCCCCTATGTCTTGGACCCTGTCCTACCATGATTTCCTGTGAGTGGGATTTATATATAGCAAGAATTGTGTCATGTCATTTGATATGCTTTTGATTGTAATTTTCCCCCTTCTCTTCCTACTCTCTTTTCTTTTCTCATCCCCATTTCCCTTCTTAAAAGACATTCTATTTTCCATATTATTTATGAAAAAGGATTAGACGAATAGCCAATGATCATATTATTAACAGTTTTCTACCACCTATTGATATATAACAACATTTAGCATTTCCCTAAACTTATGTGCCTGTAAATATTACTTCATACCCACATTATTACAGATTATAATATTGCTATGCACATTTCAAGACACAATGATAGAATCATATTGTTGTTTAGTTTGGTTTGAACATTATGACCTAGGGTATGCCCAGGACTGATTTCCTATGCGTAGGATCAATATAAGCATGGACATAGTCATATCATTTGATATGAGGTTTGATTTGTTATTTTAACCTCCCTTCTCTCCCATCAGTGGCATCTCTGATTGGCTGAGAGACAGCCAATCAGGGACGCAGCTGCCGCTGCTCAGAATGCCGGGGGAGAGAGGTAAGGTAAGTAACTATAGGTTACTTTCTCAAAATTCTATTAAGGCGGTTGGGGCTGGGGGACCAATAACTACAGACCAATCACTACAATAACTATGGATCCAACGGTATGGGGGCTTTATCGTTATGTGTGTATGTTCGTTTCCCCCGAAAGAGCACGCAGCCGCCAAACGATCGGGTCGGCCACGTCGCTTTCGGAAAGGTAAAAAATTTCCATCGGTCGCGCTAGACTCCATATAGAGGAGTCTAGCGCGGCCGATGGAAACACACAGTCCGAGCGTTCTCCAGACTGTGTGTATGCAGGTCTTTGAAAGATGCAGACAGGATCTTGCAGATCCTGTCTGTCATCTTTCAGAAATCTGGACTGTCTGTACCTAGCTTAAGACTGAGGCCCCACTACAATGCCCCAAAGTGCATGTGTTATCGCACACAACTTTGTGTGCAATTTTGGTGCATTGTTGCGCATTGTTTTTGCATTTGCATATGCAATTTTGCTGTTAGGAACATGAGTTTGCGCAAAAAATGGTGAATGGAAATGGATGTGCATAGGAAATCGGGGGAATTTTTGCGTTCCCACAATTTCCATTATAATCAAATCGCAGGCACATCGTGCAAAAAACTCACTATTGTGGCCTAGCCTTAAGTGAGCTCTGTGCAACAGATGGTGAGTTGCCTTTCACCAATTCAAAGTTTATACATAAACTTTCCTTTTCTCAGATTACACATTTAAGATGGAGCTTTTATTAATTTGGCTTGAAAGAGCAAATTCCTGTTCTTACTATTTATTCTTCTTCCTTTTATTCTTCTGCTTTTTTGGACTGTATCTCCTCCACAGTTTTTAAGTTAGAGACACGAAATTTGGTACAGACGTGCAGACATATAGGAGAAGTGTCCCGTCTTCTATCCGCAGAATCCGCTAAAGCGTTACTGCATTATCAGGATTTTGAGATTTTTTTCCCCCATTGACTTTAATGGGAATCCTAAATGTGAAAATTAGAGGTTTCAGGGTCATGTGATCAAAACAGCCCCAACCTCACATAGGTACACACACCTACTGACCTACCCTTCCATTCTCATGGAAGCAATACTTAAAGGGTAACTATAGTCAAAAAGTAATTTTGATCAATCATCAATGAACGTTGGTTATATAGTCATAAAGAAAACGCATGCCAGCAAATCCGGAGCACAAAAAAGCGCCCTACAACAATAATAACAAACAATACGTTGAAAAAAAAGAGGTTCCCAAAAAAAGAAGAGTTACAAGTTTTTTGTGTGGTGCACCTTTTTTTTTTTGGTTTTTTTTTTTTTTTTTTTTTTTTTTTTTTTGTTTTTTTTTTTTTTTTTTTTTTTTCTTTTTTTTTTTTTTTTTTTTTTTTTTTTTTTTTTTATTTTTTTTTTTTTTTTTTTTTTTTTTTTTTTTGTTTTTTTTTTTTTTTTTTTTTGTTTTTTTTTTTTTTTTTTTTTTTTTTTTTTTTTTTTTTTGTTTTTTTTATTTGTTTTTTTTTTTTGTTTTTGCAAACCTATATTTAATATTAAATTGACATATCATGATCACACACTATTTTTCAATAGCTTCCTTCTTAAAATAGCTCTTAGCTCTTAAATAGCTTGTCTTGCTTCTTTCTCTTTCCATTATTATTATTAAAACCAAATTATAACCCCCTCAGATGGGCAAGGAATTGGGTCACTGCAGGGTGTTATAAAAACCTCTGAAAAAAAAAAAAAAAAAAAAACCAACCTAACCTTTCCTCCTCCCCTCGGAACCTCCCCCCCCCCTCTCAGAGAGCCTCATCAGTGTTGAGTTTCCTTCTCCTCCTTACTGACGATAGCTCTGTTCCTTTGCACTGCTTCATCTGCTGCTCTGCTGCATGCTCCCCATCCTCTCGCTGCCTGACGTCACTACTCAGAGCCAGCTTCACTTCCCCAGCACTGAGTAGTGACCTCAGCCAGCAAAGGAGGTGGAGCGAGTAGCCGCGGGCAGGTAGTGATATAAACCAAGGTTCGGTTTTCAGGCTATTTTTTTAGCCTGAAAACCTCGGTTTATACTGGCGTATATACGGTACTTACACTAGGCACACTCCTAGAAATAAATTAGTGATAGGTTAATAAATTCAAACTGACTGCAAACCACAATAACTAAACACTATCATTTCTCAACGCTCCAATGTCCCCCTTAAAAACAGAAAACCCTTTAAATGAGCCTTTAAAACACTTGCTCAAAGCTCGCACACTCACTCTCTGTAGTGAGTAATTATATGTGAGGTTCAAAGCCGATCGTTTCTAACCAAACATGCACCTGTGAGAAAACAATACAGAATTACACTATCTCCATTTAGCACAGAAACAAACAAAACAGGTAATTTAATTCCTAAACACTTGAATTTTAATTTACATATTTGACAAAAAGAGGGAAAAAAAATACATAATCCTGCAAGATATACGGTATTTGGTTTTCACAGTATATAAGACAGTAAATTATTCTGGTATTTAAACTTTTTTTTCAATTATTCTGGTATTTCAACATATTTTTAACCTTTTATAAAGTCATTATACTCTAATGGATACGATTAGCCTTAGAATCTACCCCTGTAGTGGATCCCTATGGGACCAACAATAAAATACACTAATATCCTATAAATCGGATTATAACAAAGAAGTTACCGCCAATTTAGGAATGTTCCTCTCCCCAAGATTCCCGCTATTGCAGATTAGGCTTCTTGCTACTTCTTCCTTCATCACGTATCACTCCTACTGCATGCAGACTGGTTAATCAGCCCTTAAGTTCATTACCCAGTGTTAATCAGCCCTCCAGTTCATTACCCAGTGTTAGTCAGCCCACCAGTTCATTAGCCAGTGTTAATCAGCCCTCCAGTTCATTACCCAGTGTGAGTCATCCCACCAGTTCATTACCCGTGTTAGTCAGCCTACCAGTTCATTACCCAGTGTTAATCAGCCCTCCAGTTCATTACCCAGTATAGAGTCAGTCCACCAGTTCATTACCCAGTGTTAGTCAGCCTACCAGTTCATTACCAGTGTTAATCAGCCCTCCAGTTCATTACCCAATGTTAGTCAGCCCTCCAGTTCATTACCCAGTGTTAGTCAGCCCACCAGTTCATTACCCAGTGTTAGTCAGTCCACCAGTTCATTACCCAGGGTTAGTCAGCCCACCAGTTAATTAGCCAGTGTTAATCAGCCCTCCAGTTCATTACCCAGTGTGAGTCAGCCCTCCAGTTCATTACCCAATGTTAGTCATCCCACCAGTTCATTACCCAGTATTAGTCAGTCCACCAGTTCATTACCCAGTGTTAGTCAGCCCACCAGTTCATTAGCCAGTGTTAATCAGCCCTCCAGTTCATTACCCAATGTTAGTCAGCCCTCCAGTTCATTACTCAGTGTTAGTCAGTCCACCAGTTCATTACCCAGTGTTAGTCAGCCCACCAGTTCCTTACCTAGTGTTAGTCAGTCCACCAGTTCATTACCCAGTGTTAGTCAGCCCACCAGTTCATAGCCAGAGTTGTTAGCCTTCCAGTTTCTTAGTCTGTTACTGTTATCTTAAACACATCATACACTTAAAAAAATTTTAGGCAACATGTGAAATGGGAAAAGAGGTCTTTTAAATTGGTGTACTAAATAAAATGGGTGTGGTCAAAAATCTTTCTTGACCACAACCACGACAAATTAGAAACTTTCTAATTGTTCCCTCTTTTGCATTTCAAAATATTGGAAGTAGGCTTTTGATTGCCCTGCTGCTGCTGCCCACCACCCGAGATGAAATAAACAATGGCATGCACAGGGCATGAAGGAAATCATAGAGGTTCAGCCGCAATCTACAGTAAAAGGGTACTTGGTTGTATTTGCCCCCCAGGCTAAAAGGTCCTAGTCCTCCCCTGAGACTGGATACATCTAGAGAGGAAGAATGCTGCTGAGAACTTTTATATTGTCTCTTGTGAATGTTCTAATTTTGTGATCAGAAGTCCCTTTAATTCTACTTACAGTAGGTGACTGCAGAGGTTTAATGTTTCAATTGAGCTTTCTTCTACAGATAGTTTACAATTTAGCAAAAGGCCTTGGTTTTTCCCCAGTTTAGAGCATGTTAATATTGTCTATTTGGTAGTTAGTTTAAAAAATAATTCAGTCTGGTAAAAATGACAGGTAATTCTTGCAAAATAAAACCACACATGTAAAAAAAATGACAGCAACTGTCATCACACTACAATAAATGGTAAACCAGACATAAAAGACTGGATTGTAGCATAAACTGTAAATATTACTGGGTTTAATTACTTTTCAGACATTAAGTTCCATTGTACATTCTTCAGCCAGGTCTTACTACATCGCTAAGAAGAAGAAAAAAATCACTTTGAAGTTTAAGTTATTTATCCATTGTATTTCAAAGGGCATGTCCACTGAAAAAAACTTTGAAAGGTAGATTACCCCAAACCCTACTTTCGTGTATTCAAAGTTTCAAAAGAGACTCCTGAACTTCCTTACCTGACCTGGTCCATCGCCGCATGACGTCACGCCCAATCGCCTACAGTCACGACCAGAAGTAAATCTGCTGTCAGCGCAGAAGTCCCCTGCTCCTGTTTTTGCTCAAAACGAGCTCGAAACAGGAGCAGGGGGCGACACCTAGATGGTGAGGGACCAGGTCAGGTAAGAAAGTGCAGGAACTTCTTTGGAAACAATATCACAAAAGTGGAGTTTGGGGGGTAATCTACATTTTAGAAAAAAGATTTTTTGAGTGGACTTGCCCTTTAATGGTGATTTGCACACAATGGGGATTTGCACCACAATACTGAAAAAGAACCCCTACCAAAATGTACCTTAATGCATTCAAATAAATGAGCCAAAGAGCAGTACATTTTCAAAGAGTACAGGGTTTTACCCCTGTGTTTGTAAGAACATCAGAGGGATTCTGGATTATAAAGTGATTTTCACTGCATAAACATTATTAATTTGTCTTGAAGGGTCAATTACTGTTATCTTTGTAGTTTAATTTGGACCGTATCTCCTCCCCAGCACTTTTGAGCAGAGACATGAATTCGGTACAACGTGCGGGGCATAAGAAAAAGTGTGCTATCTTCTAGCTAAGGAATCCGCGGAAGCGTTACGGTGTTATCAGACCCTCCACACAGACACAGGTACACCCACCTACTGACCCTACATTTCCATTCCCGGAAGCCATACTTAAAGGGTAACTTATAAATTAATTTTGATCAATCATCAATAAAAGTTAGTTATATGGTCATACATGCAAAAACACATACCTTTAACCTCACACGGTACACACATCTACTGACCTATACTTCCATTTCTGTGACAGCCATACTAAAAAGGGTAACTATAGTCAAAAAACAAATTTTGGCCAATTATTAAAAGACTATTTTTTTAACCCCCAACCTGAACAGGTACACACACCTCCTGACCTACCCATTCATTACTGTGGCAGTCATACTTAAAGGGTAACTAAAGTTAAAAACATTTTTTGATCAATAATCAAAAACGTTTGTTTTTTTAACTTCCGACCTGACCCAGGTACACACACACCTACTGACCTACCCTTTCCATTTCCATGGCAGCCACATTTAAAGGGTAACTAATGTCAAAAAAACTCATTTTGACCAATCATCAAAAAGTTCATTTTTTAAACCCCCAACCTGACACAGGTACAGACACACAACTACTGACCTAGCTTCCAGTCCCATCTACATTTCTACCCAGCTCCCTTCCACCACCTCCATCTCTGTTCTTACCAACATTTCTAATATTACAGAACAAACAGGGTTATTCAATAAAAGTTCTTATCGTTTAAAATGGTGCTTATTTTGCCCAAACCATTCAGATGTTAGCTTTCAAATGTTAAATAAAATCTGATTGTGTGGGGCAAAACTAGCACCATTTTAAGCAATAAGAACTTTTATTGAATCTCCCTGATAGACTTTCAAACCTTCTCTCCAAGGCCCGGCTCACCACCTGCCCCCTAGAGCCCATTCCCTCCTTTCTCATTCCCCATCTCTCATCTTTGTTTACACCAGCCCTAACGTCTCTTTTCAACTTGTCCCTATCCACAGTTACTTTCCCCTCCTCATTCAAACATGCTTTTGAATGCCCTATTCTCAAGAAAACTTCTCTTGATCCATCTGCTCTATCCAATTGCCAGCCTGTCTCTCTTCTCCCGTTTGGATCGAAACTGTTTGAACAACATCAATGCTGAACTGGTAAATCACTTTTCTGACTTACTGTTACTAAACCTTCACAGTGAAGGATTGATAATCTCTCGGGCCTGTGCCTTTTTTGTGTGGTGTGTATAATATGAATGAAATAACTGAAAGCCAGTCAGCCTAACACAACTTTTACAAACTGACAATTAACTGGTATAAACTGTATTTATGTGGCAAAACACTTTCCATGTACTAGTAATCTAGTGTCATTTTTATTTTTGTACAACTGTGGATTTTATAATAATGTTAACAAGAGGATTTCTTCTTATATATACCGTATATTCTTGAGTATAAACTGACCAGTGTATAAACCGAGGTACCTATTTTACCTTAAAGGGCAACTAAAGCCACAGAACAAAACTGAACCAGAAGTCAGAACACCTTGATATAAAATCAGTAATCTGTGTCTTACCTCTCATTTTGATATAGGCGCTGGGAAATTTACCTAAATAACATATGGTTGTGCTTTTCTTTACTTCTCAGCATTCTAGTATCACACAGTTTGGTCAACGACCATTATGTTCTGCACATGCTCAGTCCTTTGCTATGGCACAAACCTGTCACAG